>PVJD01005343.1:0-117509 GCA_004026545.1 Mormoops blainvillei | reverse complement strand
GAGCTTTGCACACTTCTCATTAATCAGAACAAGGGCTCCAGGAGCCCTCATGGCTCACTGCTCCCAAAATGTGTGCCTCGTTCTGAAAATCAGGCTCTGCAGAGATCCTGGGGTGTGGGCAGAAGTGGGAAAGGAAGACCTGCCATTCGATACTTGCCATGCATCAACAACCTACTGGGTTACACATTTATTCCCATTTTCCAGGTGAGCAGAGACAGGTGTTTAGAAATTTAACCAACTTGCTCAAAACCTCACAAATGCAAGAGGAACAGGTGTGATTAAAACCAGGCAGCAAAGCCCTAACTCTGTCCTTCAGTACTTGATGCCTTTATTCTTCGCAGTTGCCTGGGATAAAAATGTGATGCAGGTCATTACAGTACTGAGAGTGTGTGAGCAGCAGTTGGGTGAGAAGGATGCAGGAGAAGGTTGAATTGTCGCTAATGATCTCCTGGACACTTGGAGATCTCGGCTGTGGTCTACCTCTCTTTCTTGCCAGTTTTCTGATGTCGAGCCAGTCATTCAGCTCACTTGGACTTTCCTGGGGGCTGCTGGGTCTGGCCACGCAGCTGGCGCCCTGAGAGGGTGAAGGAGGTTATCAGCCCTGAAACATGGCTGCATTTGCCCAGTGCGTGCGCTCATTTATTCATTTCTCCTGATTATTGTAGGTATTTTTTCCCTTTCTTTAAAAAAAAATTTTAAATTTTAATTACAGTTTCCATTCAGTTTATTCTGTATTAGTTTCAGTGGTATAGCAAAATGGTTAGAAAATGGTGTACTTTACAGAGTGGCCCCCCCCCCCCGCTGCTTCAAGTACCTGGCCCCATACACAGTTATCACCATATTATTGACTATATTCCTGGTGCTGTAATCTATATACACCTCTGTGATTCTGGAACTACCAATTGGTACTTTGAAGTCCCTTCATTGTACGTATTTACATTTACAGCCTAATCTAAAGGATGAGCCCTGACATTGTGGTTACCATGAGTACAAAAGCTTGGGCAACTACCTCACTTAGAAATATATTCTACTGAATTATTTTAAAAATTACATATGTTAAATACGGTGGTTGGAAAAATAAAACAGGACCACCTACATTAAAAAAATTGGCCTGAGTCCTGTTCTGGAACTTTCTATGCCAGAATTTAAACATGGGAAATGTGAGTGATTGATGAGAAGTGTGCAGTCCCAACCAAGTTGAATCCCGGCAATCTCATCCCGCGACAGGCAGGACAGACGCTGGGGTGTGCGGTGTGCGACCGCGTGGTTACATAGCAGGGACTAGAGCCCTCATTACGTGTGAACTCTTCTCCTTTTCCAGTGTGAAGGAGAATAGCGCTCTGTCCGGCTGCTTCTGGCACACCGAGCTTCACTTAATTTAAATCCTCTTAAATGTTTGGAGAAAAGACCCCAGAAACTCTCAGCCATTTGCCATCATGGAGATCAAGATGTGGGGAAGCAGAAACAGGGCCCGTTAGGCATACCACCTTCCTACCCGCCACCTGCAAGAACTATTTGCTTTTTCTCACACGGGCACCATCTCAATGGTAGTCGTAGGAGCAGTGGAAAGAGATTCTTCAGAAGAGGCAGCAAGAAGAAAATAACCTCGCAAGTGTTGTATTGTCTTTTTTAGTTGGGGAGTCCTGGTCAGAAAGCTCGCTGATGCCCGAAAGCGCTCGTCATTGCGCCTTTCCCGGGTCTCCCCAGTTTCCTGCGCTCCCAGATCCCTGTCAGTGCAAGTCCAACGGCAGGTCTCTGGCCTGGCCGGGTGGCTCCCCTCTTCACTGTGCTCCCGATTCTCCTGCCAAGGCAGTGCTCACCCTGCAAGTTGTGCTCGTGTGCGCTTCTCATTTACTGCTCTCTTCAATTCAATTAGTGCCCTCACGCCGGGGGAGGCCAGCGTGTGCCTGGAGATCAAGAAGGAAACAGCCCCAGACCTTGTCTGTGGCCCTGTCTTGGCATTTTCGTGGAGTCCTTACCTCCTCTCCAATTTAAATTCACTCCACAGCCAGGGTCACAAATCTGCGGTTGTTAGAATCTATTATGAAGAAATAAACATTTATCAAATTGCTTTTTGAGAAGGTGAATAATTTAGGGAAAAAAAAACATTACTGCCGCCATCACAAATGAAATTGTGCTTCTGACCGACAATTTATTTTATTCCTCTGAGATGCGTGGAGCGGAAGCATGCTGAGCGAATATTGATTAGCTGGTGCAGATAAATACAATTCTTTATAATTTTGGGTTACGAACTTGTTGCCAATTAAGAGTCAAAAAACCATTTAATTGCCCCCATCGTAGCAGCACAGACACTGGGGTTTGCTGATG
This sequence comes from Mormoops blainvillei, assembly GCA_004026545.1. Taxonomy (NCBI): domain Eukaryota; kingdom Metazoa; phylum Chordata; class Mammalia; order Chiroptera; family Mormoopidae; genus Mormoops; species Mormoops blainvillei. Next base: position 115,181 of record PVJD01005343.1, on the reverse strand, counting down.
ACCAGGGTCGCTGGCTCATTCCTGCCAACTTGCCGTTGAATCACCACAGAGCCGCAAGTTATTGCTGGAGTGCTTGAGAGTGGCCTTCCTGTTTGGCTTATCTGGGTGAAGTTGTATTTCTTCCTGGGGAATGTTTTTCTGAACATGTATTGTTATCATCTCTTCTAATATTTATTGAGCCCGTGAACTGTGTTAGGCATCTCATTAGCTCTTTTACGTAGTTAATCTAATTTAGTCCTCCTAACAGCCCCGCAGGGTAGGCCCTATTATTTTCATTTTACTCCTGGGGAAACGTGCTCAGAAAGGGACAGTCGCTAGCCCTGGGTCACACAGCTTGGAAAAGTGCCAAAGACCTCCAAATACCTCCCTGTTCAGTAAGGTGTTTGGAAAATAATGTATTTCTAAGCTACAAAAAAGATGCATATTGATTCAACTGAGGGTAAATGGTGGGGATCATGGGGAATGGATTGAAGGTGGAAAAATTATTTGCCTGAGACCTGAAGAATGACTAATTCAGAGACGGTTGCTGTCGGAGCCAGACAGAAAAGCTTCCCAGAGTATAAACATTCTAGGAGAGGCCGTTAGAAAAGACCATGTAGAAAGCCAGGCAGCTCTTGACTGCATCCCAGGATGAGCCAGTCCAATGTTTAGAGATCCTCACTCAGGAAAGAAGGGATGAGATTGATGGCATCCCCAAATTCCTGCCATCTCCCCCTTTAAAAAAAATCTTTTGACTTGCCACAAACCCTAATCTTAGTCACAGCGAGAAATAATTCTGAGGACTTCTAGCAAGTTGAGATCTTTACTTTCTTTGTAAAGAAATTTGCCCTGTAGTTATGCTGCTTATTGGATAATTTGGGGTGTCGATTGGACTCTCAAGAGAAATCATTCTTTGTATCCTGAATCGAATCGGTGGGACGTTGGATATTTAAATTTTTAGGTCGTGTTTGTAATCGGAAGGTGGCCCATGATAACAGTCTCTGCAGACACCCACAAGCCTTTCCTAGTTAAGAGATATAAGCAGACATCTCAGAATTCCTGTGATAGAGAACTTGCTTCAGTGTTGTGACTTATTTTAATGTCCTGTGATATATTTGAGTAAAAAACTCCACACTAGTCCCTAATTGGAGATTGGTCAAGGACAGTCATTTGGGAAACTCTATTTTTAGTCTTTTGGACACATTAAAAAAGTTACCATTTGCTGTAGCTGTAGGCTAAGTAAATATTTATCGGGTGCAGGACTTCTCTGCATCTGCCGGTGGAAACCTGCCTCGTGTCTGAAGCTGGCTTTTGCCCCCGCAGGCTTTCTTGCATGGCGTTAATGAGGAAGGAGTTAAGTTGGATGAGTGAGACTGAAGGAATGCAAATATACATTTCCAAAGAGCTGTAGCACTTTTCCATTTGAGCTCCCACTGCCAGAAAGCTTGGCAGGCTCCAGAAACAGCTACTGCAGGACTAGAAAGTTACACGAATTACCAGAGGGAAAAAACTGATTTGCTCTCTGGGAGGCTCTATTAAGTGAACATCTGTTAACTGTAAAAATCCCATGCACAAAATGGGAAAATATAATGAAATTCAGAGCTTCTGAGCAAATTAAAATCATAAAATACCAGTGGGCAGGAATCATTGTGTGTTTCACTATGCTGAAATTTACATGGAAACTTGGAGCAAGGCAAAACAAAGCGGAAACACTTAAGATTATTTACTGCAGGTGTGCGATAGAGTTATCCTTTTGCTTTGGAAGCGAGCTGGCAGTTGGGGAACTACATGCTCAGCGAGGAAGTTTATATGAAAAGCTCTCTAAGCCCATGACTGTTGACACCGTAAAAGATCGTGGTTTTGTAGTAGGAGGGCTTGGTCAGAACACCGCTAGTCTGGGATTTGGCTCTGTCCGTTGCCGAGGTGGGGACTGTTAGAGATTTGTGCTGTCCAGATGCTGTTGAAATCCCAAATGAGGGAAGGGGAGAAGCAGAGAGTGTGTGGTTTTTCCATATGGTGTGTGCCCAAGAAAAATGCTGGAGCAGTGTGGTGTGTAGAGGGGATTGTGTTTAAAATGCTCATCGCATTTGGAGCATTGAATATAAAGGACAATGCCTGGGCAACCTTTAGACTGGGATTTTGTGCATGCTCACAGTTGTGGAAATTCCATTAGCTGTTTCCGTGGGCGTTTTGCATTGTAACCATCCTAGACTAAGCAACAAGAGAAAAACACAGGTTAACTAGTAAGAACACATCTGTGTGGAAGATAGGATGAGGTCAGTTTAATTTCGATACTACATAAATCCCAGGGGCCACTTGGGCGTTTTGCTGTCTTAATGGCTTTGAACGTGTTAGCAGTGGCATTGGAGTTATTTAATCTTGTGATTATCTTCACTGATTTCCTACGGGAGCAAAGGAGGGGTAGGGAGTTAACAAGGGGATGCGAAGCATAACAAAAGGGTCAAAGGTACATAGCACGCAAGAAAAACTTTGATTATTGTCAGGTGCATATAAATGGGGTGGGTTTCTGGAAAGATGTGCTTTGCCCCATGTTTTGCTGAGCTCCAATTGGAGACCTAGCTTCCCTAATTGTGCACTGAGGTCTAGTTACTGTCGTTAGGAGGGAAGCTGTGTATCAGAGGCCAGAGGGTAAAGTTTTTAAATAAGGCTTCTTTCCCAAATGCCTAAGCGAGAAATTGGAACAGAAACAGACTGTAGAGCTAAAAAGTCTTAAAGTGCCTCTTAAATCTTTACTACAATTACCATAATACAGAATAATAGAGCTGATACTATTTTTAAAAGCTTTTGAAGTTTGCAAGTAGCAGCCATAAATTGTGGGTTTCAGGAAATCTATAACTGTAGTTTTTCAGAGGCTTTTTATTTTAATGAAAGAGAAAAGGTTTTAATAAAATCAGAGAGAACTGATAGGGGACACTGTGAGGTGATGGGAATGTCTCCTTAGCTCTAGAAGTGCAAGGGAGTCTAAATGATTGGCGAGTGTGTGCTGTTGAAAAAAGAAAAAAAAGAAAAAATCAGATTCTTCTTCTGACCACATTTGGGGACTTTCAGGTAACTTTGATTTATTGTCAGCGACATGGAGGTAGCCAAGCATGAGAGCAAGACATAATCTGGCACTGCCTGAGATGTAAATAGTTTGGAGAAACGGAGGAAGATATTCTGGCTCCTTCTGTGGGAAAGAACAAAGTGCCACTAGGATTCCTTGCTGTAAAGAGAAACTCAGTACCAATGACCTGACTGGCCTGGAGAAAATTGTTCACATGTCTGATGAGGCATATTATGGGTGGGAGTTCTGAAAGAAAAAATTTTAGTAGTTGGGGTGCTTACAGGTTCCTTCCTTCCCTACCCATTTCTACAAATAGATGAAAAATAAATACCTTTCAGCCGTGACAACTAGTTGCTAACCAAAAATGCCATTCCCATTTGAGATGTGATTGAGGTTTGATGTGTTCTTCAGACATCAACAAAAATTAATAATAATTTGATAGTCAAGAGAAGCAAAGTTGTTAATGGCAGCTGGGTTTCTTAAGCAAGTGGGTAGATGAAGCCCCAAAGGGTTTAAACTACAAAACACTTACCAGTTCTACTTGCTGTGATGCAGTTGGGGCAGAGAATGCAGAGACAGGGCAACATATTATGTGGGGTTTCTTTCTTCCGCCTTTTCCCCAAAGAAGTGAATGAAAACTCTTTGAAGGCAGGGACTGTTGCAATGTAAGAAAACAGACTGACAGAAGGCAATTAGGGCATAATGTGACAGGAGCCGTTCTGGTGGGGGTGGTAGCAGTGATGATGGTTCTGGTGGTGGTGGTGGGGATGGTGGTGATGGTGGTGGCGGTGGTGGTGATGACCATAGTGGTGGGGGCTCTGGAGGTGGAGATGACGTCTGTGTTGGTGCTGGTGGTGGCGCTGGTGGTAGGGAGAACCCAACCAGAAGAACATCTGAGAGAGGGTGGCAGAAGATGTTAATTTACCTGAAAATGAATTTTAAGGGGAGTTTTGATGGGTGAGTTGAATATGGGATGAAAGGGAATTAAGGAGAGGGAGGACTGGGGAAGGAGGGGAGTTGGAGGGCTAAGGCATTCATTGCACGTTTGACGTGGAAAGGCGAGTGGAGTGAGACTACAGGGTGGCAGGCATGGTGCCTGGTGCCCAGGTCAGCTGTTGACCTCTAATTACTAATCATAGCAATCAGAAGCCTCTCAGCTCCGTTCAGAGAATTTCTGCCTTTTTCATTTGTACCGATGATGTCAAAGTATGTGTACATCTACATCTTTTACTCGTGCTGTTCTTTTTTTTCTGTTTCTGTATGCTTTTAACAAACATTGAAAAACAAAATTTAAAAACATCATTTCTAGTGTCAAGAACATGCTATACATAGAAGTACATTTAATAAAACAACATGGAAGACATCTATTCTATAAACTAGAAAGCACTGTTGACTGAAATTAAAAATCTAAATAAAAGGAGAGCAATGTCATGTCCACTGATGAAAAAACTGAATATTTTTATAGTGTCAGTTTCTTCCAAATTGACTTATACTTTTTTTTCTTTTTCTTTTTTTTGTTGTTCAAGTACAGTTGTCTCCATTTTCCAGCCACCACTTTTCCCTGCCCCACCCACTACCACCTCCCACCCTCCAGTCCTTACCCGCTTTGGCTTTGTCCCTGGGTCCTTTATACATGTTCCTTGAGGACCGGGAAAAGAAAGGGAAGGGTCATCATGCTATTCTTTATTCACATGTTTTCCGCACCATTTTTCAAGACAATGCCAGTGCTGTCTCCTCCAGAGAGCCTTCCCTTGCCTATCAGTAGGCTATCAATGTTCTCTGCCCCTCCATGATGGATTCTTGGTACCGTTTATAACTCTCTTCTCCTTGTTATTGCAATTACCTATGATTCTCTCGTTTCCTTTATGTGATCCTAAACTCCTTGAGGGAAGATAATCTGATTTTAAAAAATTTCTCCAACTACCTGAGATTATATTTAGGACAGGTTTTTATACAGGATAGCATTTGGTCACTGGTCAACCAGATGTCTTCTTTTGTATCTTCCTCAATTTTAATTAAATATTCAATTGTAAAAGTTTAATATGCCACTGGTTATTAAAATTTCACTGAACTGTGAGAAGATTTTTTTTTAGTATAGTTGATTAATATGCACTGGGGTATAGTATAGAAGTAGAACACTAGATGATTTTAAGATATTAATTTTAGCACACTTGCACATGTTTATTCTCTTCTTTGATTGTGTAATTGTTCACCTCATTCTGAGAGTCTCCTGAGCTTTTAAGCCTCCAAGTCATCATCTTTTCAGTCTTTCCTCTAATCACTACGTTTCCTCCATAATACTTATGTTCATTCCCTATTATTGCTGTTAACAAATTACCATGGCCTTGGTGGCTGAAGTCAACACAGATTTATTATTTTACAGTTCTGGAGGGCAGTTGTCCAAACTTGGAACTACTGCGATAAAAATAAAGGTGATGGTAGTACCGTGTTCCTTCTTGAGGTTCTAAGGGAAAATACATTTTGCTGCCCTTTGCATCTTCCGGAGGCCGCCTGCATTCCCTGACTAGTGGCTCCGTCCACCTTCAAAGCAGCAATATGCATACAAACAAGTCTTTCCCACAGTGAATGTCCGGGTCACAGATTCTTCTGCCTCCATGTTCCACATTTAAGGACCTAACGTGTATTAAGCTCTTTATTTGAAGGTCATCTGGTTGACAGCCTTAATGCCATCTGCAATATTAATTCTCTTTGACCATTTAATATTCACAGGCTCTGGGAATTAGGATACGGAGATCTGTAGGGGGGAATTATTCTGCCTATAACAGTACCTGTCATATCCCTTCCTTTATGATAACCATGTGACTTTTATTTCAAGTCCCCTTATTAGGGTCATTGCATTGACCTTTGACTTTCTTCTCTATCTTTAGCTTTTCACCTCTTGAGACAGCCTAATTTCTGCTAACAGACTAATCTCTGTGAAGTCGAGTGTAGAGTACTCTGTCTCTTCTCATAGAGTTTAATTGGCAGCCTTTTCAGGAGGGCAGTGCTCACTGAGTTAGTTTTATTATGCAACCTAGCAATACAAATTTGTTTACCCATTCAGATGTTTTTATTTCATTATAATTTATGTTCATATGCTTTTGTACTAATAGGTTATTAACTTATAAACAAACATAAAACAAACTTAAGAATATTTGCAAAAGATGAAATACACAAGATATAAAGGAATTTAAAAACTTTTGTTTATAGTAAAAATCTATTTTTAGTAAAAATTAATATTAATTAATATTAAATTATTATTATTATTATTAAAGATAGAGAGTGATGAAATTATGTACCATATTTTTATGAAAGTCTTGATTTAATACTTTGACTTAATATACTGAATGCCTTGGATTATTTCCAGATTATTTTGTTACTTGTTATAGATGTAACTAAAAAATGTCTCCCCATAATATACATATGAAAGGGTATGCTGTTTACTGCACTGTCATGATATTCATTTTTCAGTCTGCTTTGCCAGTAGTGTGAAAGTGTTTTCTTTGGCTGAAATTTGACATGTACATTTTTAGTTTTTAACATTAATCAGTTTTCTTGCAGATTGATCTTATAAATTAATTATTAAGCCTTTTTATTATAACAAATGACTTTAAACCACCTAAAACTCATTTAGAAGGTTCATGTACAAACTAGAAAATTTCATTTCCAAATATAAATGTGTTGATACATATATGTTTAAATATACAACATTCCTAAGTTACTTTGGTATCAAAATTTCTAAGCGTGGAAAAATTCTCAGACATTGCTATTCTAAGTGTTCTCTCCATAGCTTTTTCCTCTCCTCAAAGCAGTTACTTTCTTAAGTAAATATTAAAATATTTACACTTTCTTGAAGGACAGATAAAGCATGTATGATATTTTAAAACTATTGTTATCATAGAAAGGCCAACCATTTGGAAATTATTTCTCTAAGGGAGAAATATGTAATTCATCTTTAAACCAACAAACATCTGAGTGGTATATAAGATGTCCCTGAAGAGCCCACACTGTGTTATAAAGTATTATAAGAACTCCAATGAAAATTATCCACACTGATAACATCTCAGAGAAGCTACACAAGTGCTGCAGGTGAGGGCAAGATGGAGGAAAATACCTCGTCTGTCAAGATGCCTTTCAAGGTTCGTGTCCATTCAACATATGCGTCAAGTAAGGAAGCCATGCTGATTATTGTATTAAACATATTAATTAAGAAATGGATATTTTAACGTTTTTACTACCTTCAATGGGTTAATTATGTTGTAAACCACGTTTGTCTCTGTATGAGAGAATAAAGCCCATACTCTCTTGTACAGAGTCCAAAACCTTCTGAGATCTCATTTCCAGTTTTGATTTACCTGTAATTTTCTCTCCTGTACATTTCCTGTTACACATTCTATACAGACTACATTATCCCATCTTCCCCCAATTTTACCTCATCTGGTTCCCAAAATTCCACCCATCCTTCAAGCAGTAGGACCTGGCTTACTGCGGTTGCCCAGCAAATGTGGGTTGGATGAGAGGCCTACTGTTCATTTCTTTCTGTGTACTTTTCTTAATTTGTCATTACACGTCTGTTGATGTGTTGACCTGTTTGTTTGTTTGCCTGTTTGACTAGACCAAGGTCCGCAAAGGCATTTAGCTGCTGTGACAGTTCTACTTACCATCAAGTAAATACTTGCCCGTAGGTTAGCAATGGGCACAAAGTAGGGGCTCTTTCATGGTCTTTCACAGTTTATCAGGTGAGTAAATGTCATGTCACCCTGAAGCCGTCACTGAGTTTTTGTCCCACCTGGTCATAACAAATATTTTCCCTTTCTGTTCTTAAACTCTGTACTTTGATTAGAGTAAGATTCAGTAAGTGGCTCAGGCCTTTTTTATCATTAATTTATATGTATTATACAGAGTCTGGCAGAAGGAACTCCTGCTTGAGTGTGGTTGGAAGGGTGGTAATATGGGTGTAATAATTTATAGTTTTAATTTGAACATTTCACCTAAAATTCCTATGGTGTGCTTGAGTGCGATATTGTTATGTTACAGAATTACGAGCTTAGGATTTTGTAATAAAGGATTTTGTAATAAAGAGGGGGAATTATTTGTGCCGGACCCTGTATATTGTATACATATAGGATGAAACTTGGCCCCGGGATAAAGGCACAAGCGGAAATTCTTATTGCTAACGTGTCTTACAGTTGAGATGGAAAATTATCTGGAAGGGTGCCTGATGCGGACCATCAAAACTTTAGTTGTTCACTTACTAAAGTCACGTCTGTATATGTAATTTCACAGCAACATGCAAGTTGCTTATGACTGTACCCTGGTAGAATGGTCCTTCATCTGTGCTCATTTGCAGGGGTTTAAAAACAAACTCCAGAGCCCAGTATCACAACTGTTTTCTTCCGTTTTGATCTTACTCATCAGGGGGACAGGGTAAGGGTTGTATAATGTGCTGAAAGCTGTCAATACTGTGTTATTTCTTATTCACTAAAGCCTTCAGATGTCATTTTTCCTGGCAGGTCCATTTACCATGGAGAGTGAGGAGAAAAACACTATACAGGTGTTCCCGACTTGAAAAATAGCAATTCCAATTAACTCACGAGGGGAGAGGTTGAAAATTTTTTAGATTCCAAAGTTGTCACTGGGAGATAAATTTGGGTACACATTTGTCTCTCATAAACAGACTTTCTTTAACATAAATTCCTGCCGTGTGTGAGGCACCTGATTTCTCTGGGGGCAGACACGCTTCTTGGAGCAACTGTGTGGCAAAAAGATAGTGTGTATCTTCCCAGCCGTGTCCCAAAAGTGCAAACAGGAGCTGGAGGAGTGGTACGCTGAGCTGCTAGTTGGGAATTCTTGCTTCCCTTGGCAGGGAGAAAAATACCTATGGTAAATATTTGGCTTGATTGATGGGAAAGTGTCTGAATTTTGGGTAATTTAAACTCAAGCTTAAATGTTTCTGTAATACTATAAGAAGATTATTTGTCCAATAAACAATGAGGTACATGAAGTATCTTATACAAAAGAACTGCCCAGTACAGTGTTCAGTTTTGAAGCAGTAGCTATCTGAACCCAGGGGAAAGTTAAGAGAGTGATTTTCTGTCACAGTGATTCTAAAACTGTGGCCCGCTAGGCCCGTAGCATTTGCATTGTGTGGTAGCTTGTTGGAAATGCATGGTTGTGGGCCACACGCCAGAACTACTGAATCAGAAATTCTAGGGGTAAGGCCTAGGAGTCGATGTTTTAGATGTGCTCCGGGTGATTCTGATCCATGCTGAAGGTGGAGATATATTGTTCTACTGGAATTCAATCCATTGATTCATTCAGTAAACATCAATTGGCTATCTAATACATCCCGGGCAATCTTTTTAGGCACTGAGAATACAGCAGTGTGAACAAATGGTCAAACGCTTGCCCTCTCGCCGTTCATAGTCTAGCGAGCAACCTTGGAAAGTCGAGAGAAAATGAGCAACGCATCAGTTGAAGTCCACCCCTTGGGGCCTGCAAGGCACTCTCTTTAGTGATTATGGCGTTTTAGGTGGGCTTGGCTAAAGTAGTGTGAGCTTTTGGAAATTGAGCCAGACTGACTTCACTTTACAGCATCAGCTGCCCTGTTCGTTTCATGCCAGCTCCCCTGGGGCAGGTTTTAAGATCTCTCTCTAGGTGCTCAGGATCCATGACATACCTAAATGGGCAGTTGACCTGCGGAATGGTTCCTTCAAATTATTTATCAGCCATCGGTCTGTGTTTGGCACTCTACTGTGGGCATTGGAAATGAATTGATTGGCTTGATCCCGGCACCTGGGCTCTTACTCCATAAAGGATTAGTAGTGAACCAAATGACATGAAGGACACATGCTACAGCTGAGCGGCAGTCAGTTTTTCTGATCATGAAAAATTGGAGAAACAGTGGGTCCCGAGCGTTTCATATTAGATAGGCTGGAATCAAAGGGAATTCACTACCGTTCCTCTCACTAGTCATTTATTCAAATGCTGTTTTTCTCTACTTTGAAATTTTTCATAATAAAACATGCAAATGAGTTAAAGTACAATAAACACCTATATAATTTCTTCAAGATTTACCATCTATATTCTTTCTCTTTCTACACACACACACACACACACTCACACACACACACACACAGACACACACACGTTGTCTTGCCATTCCATTTGGAAGTTTAAATTGCAGATATTTAAAAAAATTACTCATCTGTAGTTCAGCATGAATCTCTTAAGAATAAGGCCATTTGCCTAAATTACCGCAATATCATTATCATTCCTAAGAAAATAACAATAGATCATTGAATATCTAAATCCTCCTCAGATATCTGAATTTTTCTCAAGAATGTCCTTTTGTAGTGTGTTCTCCATCCCCCACCCCGTATGAAGGTCTTATTAAGATTCCTGCAAATAATTTTGATTTTATGCTTCTTTGGTCTCTTTCAATCTAGAATTATTCTTCTACTTTGTTTTTTCCATGATATTGACTTTTTGAAGAGTTCAAGGTAGTTATTATGTATAATCACCCACATTCTTGATTTGCTTGATTGATTCTTCTTGGCATCATTTAATGTGTATCTCTGTCCCCTGAGTTTACTGCGTACTGCAGTTTAGATGGAGAGGCCCAGTTGGATTACATCCAATAAATGTTCGACTGCTTATAATGTGCCAGGCCTAGTGTGGTAAGAAAAATAGGTAATACCTTATTTTTATGAAGCTCAAATTATTTAGAGAACCATACAATAAACAAATATGTTGTAAACTTTTATATATGTGTGTGTGTGTGTCTGCCTATATATAGACAGACACACACACACACATGCTATCCTCCCCTAATGGTAAGTGCTGTGATGAAAATGAAGTACAATGACGTGACTTGAGTTAGTGACACTTGGTGACAATGGGATGGCCAAGCAGAACCTCATTGTGGATATAGTTGAGATGTGATCAGAATGGAAATGACAGAAAGTGGTAGACATGGGTGAAGAAAATCAATTTTCTAAACCCGCTGACTAAAATAAAGACTTCTTGTAGGATGTTGAATTTAATGAATTTCTTAAATGAAGGAAGGGAGAACTTGGGAAGTACTTAAGGATTTGAGGAGTCATTGGCCAGAAGGTAGGAGCAGTAGTAATCAGATAATAATTCCACAGGGAATCATGGAGTAGTTTTTGTTAGCAGTACCCACACATAGATATATATTTTATACCTGGCTGGGTGTGGTGCGCCGACACAATGGAGGAAAGTTAAAACAAACTCACCAGGAAACATAATTCAAATCAGTCAAATATTGTGGGCTCTCTTTATTCCTGTGAGTTCCTAAAATCCTCTACAGGTTTTCATCTGGAGCTGTGTGCCAGGAAAATCTAGTCTTCCACTGCAGGGAGTTGGGACAGCGAAATTCTTAGTTCTTCTGCTCTCTTTATCATCCTTCCCATCCCTTCAACATGTTATGTCATATTATTCAGGTTATCTCTTGAGTTGCTGGAGCTCACTCTGAATGCAATTATGTATATGACATGACTAAGCACACACAAATAAATATCAGTAATGACTTTTGTAGCCAATAGAGAGAAAACTTGAAGAAGATGCCTTGTTGGAGGTTTTTCATTTGGCTCCTTGGCAGACAAGCAATATAAAACTGGACATTCAAGTACACTTGTATGCCATAATAATGTCATGGATAATTGAGTCAGATGAGATACCACCTACTTATATATAGTGCACATCTAGTAGGCAGTACCTGGTCCCTGGTTGATTTCCCAGCCAACATTTGACATAGCCCAGGAGAGCTTTCTGACACCTGTCAGAGGGATTAAAAGAAGTGCTTTCTCTGGAAGTGCATGCGGAGGGAGCAGACTGAGCGCTGACTGTTGAGAAGGAGACCTCAGAGAGAGAAGCACACGAGAGCCCCTGATCCTCCTCGTAACTGTTGCTCACATTTGGCCTCAGCCTGCCCGTCTGGAAAACCCGTCCGGGAAATGTGTTTATTGAAAATGCTTAATGCCTTGGCATGTCAGAGAAAAGAAGGGAAAAAGAAGACATCGACCAGTTATATTGTATCTGTACTGATTTGTAATCAATGCCTATGGTTCCGTGCAAGTTGGATTTTGTTTTTGATTTTCGATTTATACCTTTCAAGGTGCAATGCTCTGTGAGAGTGTGTGCGTGCGTGTACCTTGGAGAAGAAGGACCACCGAGGGTGAATAGCCACTCTCTGTCCAGCACACCCCTGTACGCTTCCCCACCCCCTTCCTCCAGGCCCATGTTCCTCGCCTCCCTCTTTCTCCCCAGCTCCAAGGACCCTTCTTCTGCTCCGTAACTTGTTCCCTGAGCCCAGCGGCTTAGCTGCCTCACTTCTTCCACAGCTCACCTCTTCTCCCACTGTGACTTTCTAACTAATCTTTGCTTGTATTTGAAAAAATGGTATTATTCCATTATAATACTAACACATTTCAGGAAAGCTAGTAGTTAATTTTAATACTTTCAAAAGACTATGGTCTAGAATAATGCTGTCCAACGGAAATTCCTGAGATCAGACAACTGTTCTAGATCTGCACTGTCCATTTTGTTAACCACTAGTCACATGTGGCTCTGGAGCCCTTGAAATGAAAAATAAAATTTAAACTTAATTTGAATTAATTAACTTAAATTTAAACAGCCAAATGTGTTTATTAAAGGCTATCATTTTGGACAAAGTAGGTCTAAAAACATGTTGAGGAAATATGTTTCAAAAAGTCATCATCTGGTTATGCAATTTGCCAATTAGATTATTTTTCTCTTGAACACATATTTGTAGTATATTTTCTTGTGTTTAAAATGCACATCAGTTCCTACCCATCTGTGCATTCCTTCCTCATCCTGATTTTACACACATGCACACACACGTACACTCTTCCCCATTTTTTCTGCTGTTACCACTAAGCACTAAAATTTTCTGTTATATTACACTGTATATATGCAGTACTATATACATATTTTGTTGAATCAGATTCTTTGCTGTTTGTTCTCCTTTAAAATTAGGAACCTAATATTCACCCCTGAATTGTATTCTCAAAGGTTACCACTGTCTTCCATGGAGGTCAGCTCTTTCTCCTTAACCTTCCGGTGGTGTTTGCACTGTGATCAAACCCTGCCCGAGGACCACCCTGTAGCCTCGAAAGTTCTGTAACATCCTGAGTGCCTCCTTTTTTCTCCCATTGGTCTTTTTCTTTTCTTTTCTTTCCAGTTTCCTTCATTGTTATGGATATTACTATTCTCAGATCTACTTTCCTGGATTGAGCCAAAAGCTCTGATTTATGTTTTCTATGAGAAAATATATCTAATTCTGATTTCTCCAGTGTTCTGCCTTAAAATTTCACTGTTCTCTTTGAAATTTCTTGTTCAATGTGCACAAATCTATGTTTAATAGTAAGACATAACTCATCATTTTTCTGTCAATAATTATTATGTCCCATCCTGTGTTGGAAAGGCACCCACTGTGTTTTCTGTCACCCAGACTGGAAAACTTGGTCATCCCGATGCTCTACACTTTATATTCCCTCTCAACTCAGTCAACACGTGCTGGGAGTTCTTTTTTATATAAAATATGGAACATTTCATGACTTTACCTACTATCCTTGCTCAAGGCCCATGCTAACCTTCTCTGTGTGGATTGCTTTATTTGTGCTTTCAAATCTTACATGCCTAAATCCTTTAAGATTTGTTGTGTTATTCACATATTATTAATCAACAATTTATCCAGTGCATGCTATGTGCAGGGATTGAGTTGGGCACATATGTCTTTAGTGCTCAGCTTATAACCATCACAGGACGGTACATTGTAACAGGGAGTGTGACAAGTAAGCAGGCAATTATGGTAAAATGTGATTAAGTTTCATCCTCCATCTGGAAACCATCCCAAACCACTGTAGCTCCTCTGAGCTCACTCATTGGCTGCTTAATTACGTTACTAATTTTTATCTGTTCTATAGGCTTTACTATTAATATGTTTTTATTTCATCTATTAGATTATAAACTCTCTGTGGGCAGAGAATATATTTTATTCCACTGAATATTCTCTATACCTTCTAGCCCACAATATTTCATATAAAAATTACATATTAAATACCTGGAAATTTATAAGAAAGCTATATTTTACCTTTGAGAAGCTTTCCTATGCACTGCATAAACATTTCTCTGTCTACATAAAATACGAAAATATGGTGAGAAAAGGCAAGATTTGTTTGTATTCAGTTTACACTGAATGACGGTTTTAAATATGTAAATTGAATTACCTGTGTTAAAGTATAAGACATATTAAAAAATGTCAGGTGCTTATACTTCAGATTTCCCCTGACACAAAATACTCAATAAATCTTAAAAATAAAAAACATAAATTAGAATTGCATTTCCAGACTTCTATGAAAATTATGAAATATGTACTAATAACCAGGAGTCAAAGTAAAATATTATAATTGTCAAGTTGTAAAACCAGATTTTGATTTTTAAAAAAATTAGTCTTTTATTAATATAACAGGCCTTATAAAGCCCTAATTAGATAAAGCAGGAGTTTCAGATAGAGTAATTTTAAAAAGTAACTTTAAATGAACTGTAACTTTTCAACAGTCTCATCAATTAAAAAATTATTATTGCATTTTAACGTAGCCCTGGCATATTTCCAGATACTGATTCTGATACTTTCTGTTAAATTAGCATAGGAACTTTTTTCGCTTTGCTTTAGGTTTAATTTCTGAAAATTAATGTATTATCTCACTGTGGTTTTAATTTGCATTTCCTGGATGATTAGTGATGGACACGTCTTTCTCAGTGTTCGCTGGCCTCTCTGTGTCCTCCTGACAGAAGTGTTTACTCAGGCATCAATGTTATTTTTAAAAATTTCAAATGCTATCAATAATAGGTAATATGCTGATTGTTGATAGAATGTAGAAATACAATTGGTTTTACATATTGATCTTTCATCTGCACCTTAGTAAACTCATATATTAGCTCTAGGACTTCTCTGTAGATTACTTTGGATTTTCTGTATAGACAATCATGTTGGCTGTGAACACGGTTTTCTTAGTTCCTTTCTAACCTGGATGCATTTCTTCCTGTCCTTTCCTGATTGTACTGCCTGGCCCCTCTAGTATGATGTTGAATAGAAATGAAGAGAAATAGTGAGAGTGCACATCCTTGTCTTAACATTCTTCTGAGGTGCAGAGCATTTCATTTGGTCTTCCACCGTAAGCATAATGTTTGATGCAGGTTATTCGTGGCTTCTTATTGACATGTGAAGGAATTTTCTTTTAGTTCTAGTTCTGAGAATTTGTATTAGAAATTTTAGAGTTGATTCATTTTCTCTTTGAATTATGGACTGAGAGTTTTGAACTGAAGATGCATAATTTTTTAAGAGCCTGTAACTACAATTACCATCTTTTTAAGTCATTTGTTCTAATTCTTTAATTTAATCCTTTGGCACTTTTATGACTCATCAGCACACCAGAACTAAGGAATAATTTTGGTTAAATATATATTTTTCTTTTTGTTTCTTTATGAAAAGTCACTATGACTATGAACTTATTATTCTAATGTTTTAAAATCTCTTAAATGTATTTGATTACATTTGCCTAATAAGGATCTCCTGTTCTAAAAACCTAAAGAAATGCATTGAGTATCAACTATAAAGTTGGGAAAATTCATTTTCATTGAACTGGATTTCTGAAACATGAGAAATTTTAAGGTTGAGTTATACGAATTTAGTTATTACCTATAATCAAACATGGATATACATAGACTAGTTTTACTAGCCACTTTAAATATATGAGGAATTGCATGGTAATGAGGGTCAGGAAGTTTGGAGAGTGCATTCCGCTCAGCAGTACAGGAGAAATTCTCAAGGCTGCCCTGATGGCAGAATGTCCTGTTGGACAGAATAACTGTGCAAAGTGCTGCCTTGAATAAAACTGTAATCATGCCATATGGGGTCAGTAATCGTCTTACTTTCCATTGTCATAAGTCTGGTTGTCTGAAAGGTACTATGCAAAATCCAAAATTTCACCATCTGTTATCTCTGATGCTTCAGATTCCAAGTGATTTTTATCCCTTTTTCTCCTGCTTTGCTGCATTTGCACACAACGCACATGTAGTTTTTATGTAGGTTTTTGACAAATTAATTCAGAAACCTTATGGCCATATCAGAATCTGTTTTCTAAATTTGTACTTGATAAGTCAGCATAATGCAACTAACTTCAAAGACTTTTGCTCATAATCAGAGGATTATTACTTTGGAAATTACTGGCAATGACGTTCTTGTCTTCCCCATCGCCGATAGTTGACGTGTAGGGTATTTTGGTGTTTGGGGTTACCATATCTTTAAAGAGAATTAGCTTCTATGGGGCCTAAATATCAAGGGCTTGGAGAGAGTAAGTAAGATTTTCTATTTTATTTTCATTTATTTACTTTTTTGTAGTCAGCAAAATAAGCATCTTAGCATTTCAGACCTTATAGAATTCCTGTAACTGTTGTGGAGAGCTAACTGTATTGCTTGGCAATTATAGCCTTCGCATGAGAAGTTGCTGTCCAAGAGGATTTCTGTTCCTGTCTAAACACCAGCGATACCGAGGCTGATTCAGTGTCCCTGTCCCATTCACTAGATTCCTGACATATGACCATTGGTCAGTAGATTCAAGTTAGCGTCTTCAGTGTACCTCCAAACCTCAAGGTGGCCTGGGGGTGAGAGGGTTGGGGTAAACTTCCTGTCGATACATGCTATTGCTAAATCTGAGGGTTAAGACTGGTTTAAAAATTATTATTGTAAGAAGGAAAAAAGAAGAAGGAAAATTGCTCAATATTCTAATTCTATGAAGCTCGGGCCCAAGGAGAGTGGACAAAGGAGAAGCCTTGTTAATTTGCATAAGGGCGTATTTCTGTCCTATTTCCTATAAACATTTGGAATGCCTAATTGGGTTTTTCCCATCTTATCTTACATAGACAAAAAAAAATAAATAAATAAAGGAGGGCTGATTATTCATAAGTTTGAAATAGAATCATCTCATGACAAAAATTTCCTTGGACAATATTTCAACCGTGATGAGATAGGTAATTCAAAGATGTATACTAAGTGTAATTTATAACTATGCCTTTGGATGCTGTCATAGAAGTGATCTCATGTATTGGGGAGTAACAACAGATGTGTCCCTGTAAATGAAAGACAGTCGACTAGATGTAGGATTAGATTCAATTAATTTGGTCTTAGGAGTAAAAATTAAAGTCAATGAATAAAACTTAAAGAAACAGAAGAAAGAATTTACCGGAAACGGAGTTATTTTTAAAAATAGAATTAAATCTCTCCCTAGGTAGTGAATGATTCCCTATTGCTGAATTAGACAGTCAGTTTTGAGGCAGATAGCCTTTGTTGTCATTCTCATTTATGCTGTGTATCTGCATTGTCCTAACAAACTCAAAGTCTTCTCAGGATAGATAAAGCAATCTTAAGGCAGTGAAGATTGGTGCCTATGGCCAATCGGTTATATTTTTCTTTTCTGCATAAAGTCATTTAAATTCAGATAAAAAATAAGGTCCATTGTTCTGGCCAAACAAAACCTGTCATCAGGCTAACCACTGACTCTACTGTGGTAGGCGTATTCATAGACAGGATTTTTATTTTGTCATTAAAAATCAACACATTACTCTGGTTTCAGAAATAAGGGACCTGAGATTAAGGAAAGTTGAGTAATTTTTCTGAAGTCAAATAGCTCTTCTGCGAAAGAGCTAGGATCAAACTCCAAGTACTTTATATCATGGTTAATTCATTTTATCTTCCCGATAACACAGACATTAAGAGGTTAAATCACTTAGCTCTTAACATTCCCAGGCAGTTTTTGAAAAAACCCAGACTGGTACATTGACCACTTTTTTCTAAGTCAGTCTGGGTTCTTTCACTAACATCTGTTGATACCGATGCCATTTTACAGATGAGACAATGGGTCCTTGGGAAGAGTCCTCTGTATGTAATTCCAAACCTGGTTGGGAGCCATAAGGAAAACATGAGAGAGAGATAGAGGCTGTCTTTTATTTAAACAACGGAGTGGACCACCAACGAAGCATGGTGAGCATAGTGGGTAGAATGGTACCCTCCCCTGATCTGATGTCCACACAGAACCTCAGAATGTGACCTTCTTTGGAAACAGAGTCTTTGCAGCTAGAATTAGTTATGGAAATAGAAATGCAGATGTAATTATTTAGGGATCTGGAGATAAAGTCATCCTGGAATCAGGATGGGACCGAAAGCTGATGATGTTGCCTTTACAAGAGCAGAAGGCACACAGAGAGAAGCACAGACAGAGAGGAGGAAGAAGAGAGACACAGGGAAAGACCATGCAGAGATGGAGGGCGGTCCTGGGGTTAATGCTGCCCCAGGCCAAGGAGTGGTCAGGAGAACTGGCAGCTCCCAGAAGCCAGGACAGAGGCAAGGGACAGACAGCTCCCGAGAGTCCACGGACGGAACCGAACCTGCGGACACCTTGCTGACTCCAGGCTTCTAGCGTCCATGACTGTGAAAGAGTAAATTTCTGTTCTTTTAAGCCTCACAGTTTGTAGTGCTTGGTTACAGCAGCCTCAGAAGGTGAGACACTCCAAAAAGCCTCCCTCACCCCCGCCCTTCCCCTGTCTCCCAGTCGCATAGCTATATATGCTTTGCAGCTTTGAGTCTCTGAAAATATTACCACTAGAATTCTGTTGAAGTACATTCTTAATGTATTCCTAACAAAATAAATGCATGCTACCTGGGAAGGGTAACAAATCAAACACGCACACAAGAGCAGAGTCCTTTTTAAAAATGATGATTGTTTCAAACATTTTACTCTAAAAGCTCTTAGCCCGATTCGGACAGTATTTTAACTGGATTTGAGTTAGGGTGTTTGAAGGTAAAAGTCAAATGCTTCTGGCTATTGGTTTCTGAGTGTTGTAATTATTATAAATCATGAATCTATCTTTAAAGCATATTTTATATCATTAATGTACTAAAACTCATGGTGGTATAGAATGACTCGATTATAGTCTGCTGCCCAAAGGAAGGCATTTTTAAAGCAGTAGATTTAAATTTGATATTGAATGTCTTCTCTATTTTTCAAGGATAGTAGGACTGAAAATTCCTGTGCTAGCTGGAAATCGGAGATAATTAAGCCTATATTTCTTACCACTTTAGGTTACTTGGAAGGGTAAATATTTTAATGGGTACATTTTCTATCTATTTTTTCTTCAGGTGCTTGTGTGCAGGCTTTATTATGCATAAAGAAATGAACCCCGTCTAAATTTATGACAAGTCTTTTTACTCATAATAGAAGAAAGCATAATTTTTACTTCCTCTGCTTAAAATGCCCATATATCTCCCATATAAATTTGAATTATTTTTCTCATTTTCTTAGAGATGATTTCTTAAGAGGAATTCTAGCAAAACTTCTGAAGAGATATTGAGATAGGGGTGAATAATTTATTTAGGCATTATTTAAATTTTTTTTTTTTGTTGTTAGAACCTAAGACTTATACAAGCTATTTTGTTTCGTCAGTGCAGCACTTGGGCATTTCTGGTATTTCCTTGGCCCCCTCCACCCTTATTGTCTTCTGTAAATGCTATTTCTGCATTGCTCTAGAAACGCTGCACTCTTCACATTTTGCACCAGGTAATTCTTCCTTTTGGGGTGCTTTCTTGTGCATTACGGGATGCTTAACAGCATTTCCGGTTTTACCCACTAGATGCCAGCAGCACTCCCAAGTAATGACAACCCAAACCATCTCCAGACAGTGCCAAACACCCCCACCCAACCCCAGGGTGCAAGATCACCCCTGGTTGAGAAACCCTGAAGTTGACATGCACTGTCTCCTTGATGTTAAATCTATCAAAGTACTTCCTGAGGATTTGGGAATGGTTGATGGCGTCCTTTGTTTTTCCCATATCGTTGATATTATAGAGCACTGGAATTTTAGAACGCATTCCAAAGTTTCATGATACATCCAAAACTTGAGATTCAGAAAGCCACAATTTACTTGGCCTAGCCCCAGAATGGTAGAAACTGACCTAGACCCTACCACACTCTTTACATCTTATAACCCTCGTTAACGTTCCAGTGACTTAAGAGTCACCAATACCACTCTGTATTTAAACTTTCCCTTTCTTTTATGTCTAAAAATCTCTCCATATTTATTTTCCTATATTCAGTAATTCCCTCTTCATTGTCTGGACGGCCAGTCTCTCCACTTTGTTTCATGGGCATTTCTAGTTTAGTGCAGTAGGTATTTTTTTTTATCCCTATTTAATCATTTCATTCATTCTTTCATTTAGCAAAATATTTATTGTTTTCTAGAGTCAGACCTTATGTAAGATTCTGGGCATCTAATAGTAAATGAGACTTCTTGTAACTATTGAACTAAAGATAACATTTGACACAAACTTAAAATATTTTTGTAGGGCATTAATTAAACTTCTCTTGGCTTCCTCTTCCTTGTACCTCTCATTAGCTGACATCTGGTTATGTAACCATTAGTGGGATCTGGAAATTTCTCTCCTTTCAGTTTCTGTAGTGTCATTTGCCAAACACTTTAAATAGTAATATTTACCATATAACCTGTAGACCTCCCTTCCTATCCATGAACACCCAACTGCTGTCTTCTCCCCACTTTTTACGAGGGCCCATGATTATTGCCTTCTAGAAAGTGGAAGCTCATTTTGTCATCCCCTTACTCAACTGAGGATTTCATTGCTGGAGAGCCATGGTGTAATTTTCCATCAGTCAGCCGAGCCACTTTACAAAGCTACGTGTTAGAAATAGTATGTAAACTACATATGTAATTTAAAAGTTTTCAGATAAGAAAGAGTTGAACTTAATTTTGCTCAGAGATTTCATTTAACCTAACTAAATTATTACCATTTTGACCTATAATCATTGTAAACATTATTTCTGTGATATTTTATATTTTTTGGTTTATACTGAGTCTTTGAAATCCAGTATTTATTTTATACTACGGCACATCTCAGTTTGGACCAGACACATCCCACGGACTCAGCAACCCCATGTGGCTAGTGGGTAACCTATTGGATGGCAGAGATGGAAGATTAGCTTTTCAGGCCCACCACACCCCCAAGTGCAGAGAGACCCAGCAAAGGGTTACAGTGTCCCCAAAACTGACACACTCGCTCACTCCTGAGATACCGTCCCTTCATCTTTTATCCATTTAAGTGTGCGCTCCCTGGCAAGGAGAGGGTTGTTCCTGGATTCTTTACCGTAGCAAATGTAATCATCTGGGTTTACACGGGTAGGTCCCTATAAAGCATGCTGTACGCCTCCTAACAAGACTGCCATTCATTTTTTCAATAAATCCTGCACAAGGGTATTAGGGCCTGTGAACTGACAATTGATTTACTGCCTGGAAAATTATTCTTCATTGATTTATATTACATGGAGGCGACTGCAGATCTATAGGGTCTCTAATCAAAGAGAAAATGCTAAAGTTAGTGTCATTCTTATTTAGACAGGCAATTCCAAGTAGGAGAATTGGTTTAGCACCTCCAGGTGACATCTGCATATTATTCAATTATGAAGTCCAGTAATCCATGAATTATAATACATAAAGCAAGTGAGAGCAGGATAATTAATTAAAAAAAAGACCCCCAAGTGTCCTTTGTGCAAACAAGTATTTTCAGTGTTAAGCTAGCATTCGTTCCCTTTCTATGTGGAATTGGACCCCTCAGCTGGATTTCTCCTGAAAATTCTGCATCATAAATGGCTTGTTATCTACATATCGAAAATGCAAAAGTGTTCTAAGTGAGTAATACCTTTGAAACAGAAAGTGATCTAAGTTGATTAATCAAGTTAGGGAAGGTTCCTAAAAACTACATTAAACTGATTTATTTACTGTCTGTGAACTATATCAGGAAGCTCTCTAAGATTGGGGAGTAGAGCTTGAGATCACCTGCCGTCTTGCCCCACCTTTAGGAGTCTTCTTCTGTAACCTGTTCCAATCAAGAGACTTCCGTCCAGAAAATAACCTGGGCTTCGTTTAAATGCAAAAAGGCAAAATACAGCAGTACGTTAGATTACTGCTTGGACAGAGGGCAATGGAATTAGTAGGAGAGCTATGTAGATACATGCTGGGTATGTGAATTGTTTTTGGAAGATCTGTAGCACCCCTGAAACTGTACGCAAGACACAGGCATATTTGAATCCGCTGCTTTTTTCCCACGTGAGGAGACTGTCTATCAGATTCTTAAATTTATGCAGGGCCTTCAAAAATAACCTGGTATGTGCCTTGCCGCTTCACTGTTGTAGCCATAGTGCCTAGCGCTGTCCTTAGCGAATAGCAGGTCTTTAAATATTTGTTGTGTAAACGAATGCTCTCAAGTCATGTCAGCATATCAAGTGGGTTTCCTGGAATACTCTAGTGTGTCCAGAGGAAATTTTCCTCCTTAGCTCGTTTCTTGCAGTGTCCACCAGATCTAGCCACAGTTCAATCAACTGAATTTTAGGTGAGCGAAGATTGCCATTTGGGATTGGCAATCTTTGATGTGATGGTGCCGGGTGATATTTTTCCATTTCCTATAGTTCTCCTTTCTACTACTCCCACTTTTCTACCCTGGCCTCCAAATCTCTTTCTCTTCCTTTGATGTTCTCTAAAGATGGGCGATCAAGTGGGAGCTTGGGAGGATTTCCAGCCTGAAAAGTTACTGGTGAAAGATATTGTGTCGATATCCATTCAAAGACACTTTTTATTTGCTTCAATGGGAAATTAAAATTCATTTATTTTTTCAAAAGGCATGTATTACTCATGAGCCACATTCCATGGTTGGCCTTGGGGGCACAGCCACGCACACAGACGCACACAGACACCCTCCTTGTTTTTATGGTGGTGACAGTTTAATATGGAAATGACTAGGTAGACATTGTTACCCAAAGGCTCAGTGCTTTTGTTTTATATCAGATAATTTCATCAACAGGAAACTTGGGAGTAGTTCATTACCTTGATCTCTTTTGAACCAAGTGTACTTTAGGTGATGAAAAGCTTTTCCACTGCCTTTCATGGGCTCATCGGGGCGCCTCCGGTGGCACAGAGTCCCGGGGTGCAGAATCGGGGCGGGCGAATTTGTTCTTTGTCTGCTGGATTCACCTCTTAGGCTCAGGAGCCTGGCTTAAGGCATTTTAAAATATAAACAAAGCCAAACTACTGCTTCCTCACTTGCTTTCTCTGTCTTCCAAACTATGACAGCAAAAACAACGCACTGTTTTTCCTACAAATAATCTCTAACTCTATGCTTTTCACCAATGAAGGACATGTCTAGATTTTTTATTTACCATACAGCGCACCATTAGGTTAACTATTTTCCCTCATTCTATTACTTCATTTTTTTAAAAATCCCAATGACACAGATATTGGGCCTTTAAAAATGGAAAACTAGATATTTTTTGCTTGTTGTAGACAAGCAATTTAATGAAAATGCTACTGAAATGTGTTTTCCTCTATGAAAACTAGTAAATCAATTACAAAAGCAATTTTCTTACACAGTATGATTTTATTGTGTTTGACCAGGGCATTTGATAAGTATTAGTTCTTGCTGAGAGCAAAGAGTAAATTTTATTTCCAGCTTTTCTTTCATGCAAACAGCAAGAGAAGGAGCAGAAGGATGGCTGGACAGCAGCTCTGCTGGCCGGACTGCACAGAGGAAGAGGAAATCTGTGCTTTGGCCTGACTGATTCCACGTCAGCGCTGGGGAGTGTCGGAGAGAGACTCTTTTTCTAATACAAATGGGGGAAAATGACAGGCTTCCTTTCTGCAGCAGCAGGTATTGTAGTATTCCTTCTTCCTGCCCCCTGAGGGACTTTCCTGCATTAAACAAACACATGCTCAACCCCAATCCAAACAAAACAAATAAATGTACAGGAGGAAAAAAAAACACCTAGGTCTGATGTGTGAACATATTGGAGTGGAGAGGTTGCAGCTGTGGATTTCATTTCTGCCCCCGAGCTTGGTATACAGATTGTGCTTGCAAACAATTTACCGGGTGCCTGGCACTGTCCTAAAATTCATCTGACACGTGTACCCCCACCCCTTGCCCCCAGTGTATTTTATCCCCACTACCAATGATTGAGGCTTTGCAGCATAGTGGTTAAATAAGATAATGGGTGTGCTCAACAGATGTTAGCCACAGAAAGTGCTGTAACGAATGTGACATGATATTTTATTATAGTGACTCAGAGAAAGGAGATGTAATACTTTTCTTAATGACTTCTCCTATATTTCTACATTCCATGCTCAGTCAGAAGGTGTTTGCTTCTCAGTGCTGACTCAGCACCTTCCACAGTATCTCATCACGTTGTGTTAAAACTATGTATTTAAATACCTACGGCCCCCGCCCCCCAGCACGCAAGATTTACAGGGTATAATCTATTACTTAATGGCTTACTGCTATTCTTGGAACAGAGAGAGAGTTGAAAAATGTTTCTAAAACAAGGAACAGAAAGCTGGAAAAAGTCAAGAACTGAAGTGGTCCTTGGAAGACAGTATGAGAAATTAATTGTAGAAGATGAAGACAATTCAAGATAGTAGCAATAGATTAAGCACAAGCCAGATGTGGGGGGAGGGGAGGAGGGAAGCAAAGGGAGTGAACTATGGGTAAGTGAGGAGGGAAAATGTTTGAAAATAAGCTATAAACAGCACAAAATCTGTGGTTTCAAAAGAGTATTCAAAACATGCTACATATTTGTTGAAAAGGTATTCAATGTCAGCTTGGAGAATCTGGTAGGAATTTGGGTTTTAGAAGTAATTGGAATGCATGTAATTAATCAAGCACTTGGTGAATTATGCTTAGTTGTGTATGACGCCTATATGAATTTTTAAATAAATTTGAAGCAGAACCCTAAAACCGCCATGGACTTACAGTACCATTCGAGATGACAAGCCTTGAAATCTGATGTGTAGGAGACAAGGAGGAGGGTTAGCCGTTCCTGGCAACAACGTTTCAGTCTGTAGTATTAATAAGACTGACTCAATAAACATTCAGTGAAGAGTTGCTGTTTTGCTGGCACCTTGCTAGGAGCTAGTGTCTCAGCAGCAAGCACAGTAAAAGTGGCCCTTGACGTAAAGGCACATTGTTCTGGCAGGGGAGAGAAAATAACGTAGGCAATATGTTGGTGTGGGATTAGACAAGTAGGGCATGTATTTTAATGGACGGGTTCAGGGAATATTTCCCCCAAGGACGTGATGCGTAGCCCGATATCTGAAGGATGGATAGGAAATAGCTAGAGAGAGGGAGGAGAAAGGACTAGTTTAGGTAGAGGAAGTGAAAAAAATTCGGCGAGGATGGAGAGTAAATGGCAAGGAAATACGTAGGGGATGCAATCAGGGCCTGATGTAGGTACTGGTAAGCTATACAACAAGGTGTGAATTGTGTATATAACATCCCCTGTCTGCATAGTTTGCAGAATGATTCCAGGGGCCAAGACTAAACAGGAGAGGTCATTAGGAGGCTCTTGGGGGTAATCCAGGTGAGAAATAGCTGTGATCTGAGCTAGACCTGTGAAAGTAGGGACTTAGAAACAGATGAACATGAGATATTTAGGAGTAGAATTGATAGGTGCTGATTGATTAGAGGTGTGGAGTTAGGGAGAGGTGAGAGATTTAAGCTTCGTATTGATTTTTGACTTGTGCATCTCAGTGGGTGAAAGTGAAAAATAGGAAGCCAGGAGGGAGAATGGTTAGGTAACACTAGATGTTGAGTGCAGTTCCAGAAGTACGGAGTTCGGAATGTCTTTGTAACATCCAAGTGGAGATTGATTATATGAAAATGGTAGTCAGGAGATAAACTTAGAGATAAGCAATCAGGCGCTATCAAGATATGAATATTAATTGGAACACAGGGAGGAGGTAAGCCGACCCATGACGTGCAAGTAGAGTGAAAACGAGGCCTTACAGAACTCTAAGGGGTACCAATTGTTTTCTTCAAATCATCTCTATTGGAGTATAATTTATGTACAACAAGGTGCACTCATTTTAAGGACACACTTCAATGATTTTGACAAATGTATAAACCCCTTTAAGCAACACACTACCCAAGGTACAGAAATTACCTAGTTTTGTGCTGGATCTGACTTGCAAGTTCTGATTATTTAATTTTTAGGAATTTTGGATGCTGGTAATTAAATATAGCCGTTAGTTAAAAATTATATGATCTTACAATTAAATAAATTATATTAAAAACCAAACATGCTAAAACTTAACACTTCCTAGTTTTTTCCTGTATTTGAAACTATCTATGATCTTGGGGTTATTTACATGTGTTTTATTGAACAGAGGAGATACTATGTACTGGTACATGTTCAGTGTTCTCATGTTGGTAACTTGAATTCAATCATGGGGAGAGTATATGTGCCATGGAATTTGGCAAACTGTACAGATCAGGGCTTGACTTATTTTTCAGTTGATTGTCTAGGCATAAGTAAGAGAAGGATAAGCAGTTAATAATGTAGATTAAATGTAAATGTACCAGGTCTGTGGCTGTCATTATGAAGAGCACAAAAATTTGAGAATATTTTCTTCCAGTATTTGAATACTATTATCTGGTCCAGCAAGGAAATCACTCATGTCTTTCATGAACAAGTCAGTTTCTGACATACATAACGCTGAAGCTCAATAAATGTAATTTTCAAGAGAATGAGAAAGAATGTAACAGTATGTCATATATCAGATGCAATGAAAATAAATTTATGGGGAAAAGAATTAGAGAACTGGAATGCAACTTCATTTGTGAAACCTTGGTAAATTGGAACTGTAGGTAACTTAGGCATGTAAGAGTTTGGCGAAAATCAATGCGAGCATTCTGTGAGAATTAATTGGCTGGGTGGAATTTACTGTAAAGCGTATTGTGCATTTTATTATTTTTCAACTCTGTGCTGTACATTGTTCAATATCAGTGAAACCTTAAATATGCACACAGACACATATGCTTTTTTCCCCAGAGAGTTGGTTGTTCAGCATTTACCAGCACAGAACTGATCACTCCCCTCCCCCAACCTCCCTCACGCCCTTTGCCACATACCCCAGTCCTTGGCCTCAAGCAACCATTGATTTGCTTCCTGAAACTCTAGAACAGTTTTGCCTCTTCTTGAATTTTCATTTAAGTGCAGTAATACCCTCGTGTGTTGTTTCTTTTTGCTTACCACAAGGATTTTGAGATTTATCCATGTTGTCCACCAATATCAGGTGTCAACGGCTTAGTTCTTTAGGTGGCTGGCTTGGAATCCCATTGTATGGATGCGCCACGATTGGTTTTTCACTCGTGTCATGACATTATTTTCTTCCTCCGTTTTTGGTTATTATAAATAATGCTGCTCTAAGTGTTCACGCCTGAGTCATTTTATGGACCAAAGTTTTCATTCCTTTTGAGTGAAGAGCTTTGAGTAGAATTGCTGAGTCTTGTGGAACATGTGTGATTGGGTTCTAAGAAGCTGCTAGATCTTTCTAAGTGACTAGACTGTTTTACATTCCTCCCCACAGGGTCCGAGCGTTCTAGCTGCCCCATGTTCTCACCCGCTATGTTCATCTTTTTAACATCAGCCACTCTAGTATGTGCGTGTTGCTGTCTTATTGTGGTCTCCGTCGGGACATCGTTTTTGAAGAAATGAAAAAGCATGGTGAAGTACCTAGCCAAGTGCAATGTCAGGGGGGTCAAGAGAGAAGGGAGTTCTGAGAGACAGGGAACAGCCTACTTGGTGCTAAGAGGTTAGAGGAGACAAAAACGGCTAAGTGGCCATTGGATTCAAGAGCAGAAAAGTAACTTGTTGCTTTGGCATGAGTGACTACAGAGACAAAACTGAAATCATCCACTGTCAACTCCCGTGACTTTCTACTCTTAAACCTAGAATCGTATACTACCTGTGTTCGAAGGATCCAAGTCTATTGTGAAAATATCATTCTTTATATGGCTTGAATCGCAACCTCGGACCTTAGACTGGCACTGAATCTTCTCTTGCAAGGACACTTCATGTTCGGTGGACCTAGGGGTATGGTGTTCTCAGTGGTGTACTTCCTGACTGGCACATTCTTCTCCTTCTGCATGAGTTATTAGAGGGTAGATGATACTTCACTCTAGCCCCAGTGTCTTTCTGCTTGGTGATATTTTTCCCAAGAGACCATGGTAATAAACTAAATTACCCCCAATTTGTTCTCATTAGGCACTAAGCAGCACCTGGTTCAGTGCCTACCACATTAAATTTTATTTGATTAGTATTGATATTGAATATATAAGTGAACGAATAATGGAGCGAATGCATTATCATATGAAATAGGATTGTTGGTTAAAGTCCTCTTTTTCAATTTGAATTCTGCTGCTTTTTTTCCTGTAAGTACTCAAACCTGTATGAAAGGGCTTGGTGGGTGGTAGTTGCTGACAGGTGGTCATGGGAGGAAAGTTGTGGGAGTTGGAACTCTGAATTCTTGCTTTAATTAAGCAAGGCTTCAAAAATGGCCAACTGGCTAAAAGGAGGCAATAGAAATTCTGATTGAGGGAATGGCAGAAGACTTGAAGTTATGGCTTCAGATTTTAGCTGATCTCTTCAGCTTGCCTCACTGCAAACTAAGGATTTATTGTAAGATGCACCTTGGTTGGTTATGCACATTTAAGGAGTCTGGACAAAAGGGGTCTACAGTTCAGGCTTCTCTGGGGGATATGTGGTGCCTGCTTCCAGATCAGATAGAACATGGTGGTCTCTTGTGCAAAGCTTTTCTTAAAGCAGGGGATTAGTTGCTAAGAAATACGGGAAACTCTGAACAAAGCATAAAGTCATTTTCCAGGGCTAATGCAGGAAGCCAAAAGGGAAGAACTGAAAGCCATCGCATTAGAGCTCCTCGGCTCAGTGCGGTCCTGGCAAGAACTCTACTTCTCTCCTTTTCCCGCGCACTCATGGTTTCTCCTCTGCATTCTGACGTGCAGTCCACCAGGAATAGTGTCATGCACCTTCATTTCTATATGCTTAGCCTCTTCAAGAAGCCTAAGATTTCGCAGGTAACTTTTCATGACCTTGATTCTCACCCCCATTTGGCTCTGCACAATGTATAATCTGGCTTTATCTTCCCCTTCTTTGTTTCCTTCTAATCTTTAGAATGGTGCAGTATCTTTGTCTATCATTGTCAATTAGAGGTCATTCTCTCTCTCCTCCCAGATAGTCTCAGTCTTGAACTCTGAGGATCAGACTACACTGGCTGCAGGTGTACCCCTTCTATGCTGCAGCCTTCAGAGACACACTACTTCCTCATTTCATTAGGATTTCACCTCCTAGCTCCCTGTCATTTTCTCTAACACTTCTGTACTATCACTGTCCCACCCTGACTCCCAAGTCCCTCAACTCCTCCTCTTCCAAGGATCTTGTCCTCTACCTTAATACAGCCACATCCTCCCATAGTTGAATCCCAGACTTTGAGAGTCTCTGAAATTGTACCCCTTCCATAATTTAATTATGCACATCTCACTCTTCAACTACCACCTTTCATTCTCACTCCTTTTAATGTTCCCACAACAATTCTTTCACTCCGTCGGGTTGACGCTAATATCTCATTTTCACCGTTCTTCTCTCCCCTCAGATTAGGAAGTGTCTCTGCTCAAACCTTGCATGGACACTTGAGGGTTTGACCGTTGCTTGATTCTCTGTCTTTTCCAATCTTGCACTAGTTTCACACTGAGTTACTTTATTCCATCATGTTGAGAATCAGACCCTGTTTTATTGTTGCACAAATGAATAGTTATGCAGATAAATTGAACAGTAGTAAGACAGGCTTTCATTCCCTTTCTCTAGAGTCAAAAAGTGCCTTTCAGAATCCTATTTGGATTCTCCTTCTTGTGCTATGTCTAGAGTCAGGCTCCACACTCACGGAAACTCACTGTCCTCTCCAGAGTGACTTTCTCTTGCCTGGGAGACTAATCAATTCATTCAGCTTTGATATGTCTGGTCTTTGGTTATTCTTTAACAGATCTGCCATTTCAATCACATCCCTATATCCGCTGCCAATCAAAACACACTTTCTTTCAAGTTGCAAGTTCAATTCCTGGTCAGGGAACATAACTAGGTTGCAGCTTCAATCCCTGATTGGAGCTTGTATGAGAGGAAACCAATCAATATTTCTCTCTCAATCAGTGTTTCTTTCCCTCTCTCCTTCCCTTCCCTGCTCTCTAAAATCAGTAAGTATGTCCTCAGGTGAGGACTGAAAAAAAAATCGCCAGTGACATCCTGTGGCTGAATCCAATGGTCACATCTTAGTTCTCATCTTTCTTGACCTCAGATATAACTCTTGGATCCTGGGTTTCCCTCTTAGGCACTTGATTCTTTTCCATCTCCTTTGCTACTTTCCTTATCTCCCCATCTTAGTCCTTGGATCTCTTCCCTTCTCTATTTACTCTCACTCCAGAGGGAGCTCATCTAGACTCTTGCTTTTAAAAACTGTTGATTTCTAAATTTGTATCTCCAGCTTAGGCCAAAATGAACTCATCTATCTGGCTGCTCTCTCAACCATTCCATTTGGATGGCGAGTTGGCATCACAAACTGATACAATTTAACTGCCAATTCTCCTGTCTCAACCTGTTTCTTCTTGTCTTCTCCATCTCAGTAAAGAATAACTCCATCCTTCCAATTGTTTATGCCAGAATCTTGAATTTGTCTATCACTCTTTCCCCTATCCTCCTCTACCATTTGGCGCTACCTTTAATCTATATATACAGAATTTCTAACTACTTCTACTGCTGTCTTACTCATTCAACAACCATATTTTTTTCTCACCACCCCACCCCCTTTCTCTGATCACTGCCGGT
Source organism: Mormoops blainvillei (assembly GCA_004026545.1). NCBI lineage: Eukaryota > Metazoa > Chordata > Mammalia > Chiroptera > Mormoopidae > Mormoops > Mormoops blainvillei. The sequence goes on along the minus strand of PVJD01005343.1, from coordinate 84,314 downwards.
ATGTTGTCTAACGACCATGATTTCTCACCTGGATTATTCTGTAGCCTCCTACCTGTTCTCTTTCCTGTGCTGACACACTAATAGCCGCTTGCAATCCAGTCAAATGATTCTTTGAAAATACGTCAGATTACACTATCTTCCAGTGGCTTCTGGTGATACGCGATATCACTCAGAACAAAGGTAAATTTTGTTACAATGGCTTATAATACCTTTTGACACCTGGCCCTTTGTGGTCTCTGAGATATCATGTCCTGCAGCTTGTCCCCTGTGCTTTTGAACTTCGGCCACACTGGCCTCCTTCCTGTTGCTCGAACATGTCAAGCATCCCTCCATCTGCAGCATGGCTCAGCCTCACATATTCTGCTGCCTGAAACTTTCCTTCTCCAATAGACAAATGGCTTTCTCTCTTTTACTTGTGCTCAAATATTTCTTATTAGATAAGTCTTTGAACACTACAAATAAACGTTTCTCCCCCCGCCCCCGCCACTTTCCCTTTCTTCATTGTCTTGTCTTATTTTTCACCTAATTTATATTTTCTGCTGTTTATTTGTTTACCACCTGTCTTCCAAGCAATAAACCCAGGAGCGTAAGCTCCAGGCCACTAGGGGCCTTGTGTGTTCTAGAGAGCGGCAGAAAGCAAGTGCTCATTATGTCTTTGTTAAATTAATGAATATGAGATCATTCTCTGAGTTTCCTGATTCTGGCGTAGAAAATGCTATTGTTTTATTAAAATTCTACAAACAGTGCTCATCAAGAAACCCCAGATTATCTTTTTCCCCCTCACATTTAGCTACTCCCAGTTCATTACTGGATTAGGCGATTTACCTTGCATGTCATTTCCCATATGTTTTTCCACTTGACTTTTTTTAAAGCAAGAAAGCAAACATAAAAGCAGATAGAAAATCCTCACAATGACTTTTTTAGGTGAGGTGAATATCAAGCAATATCAGTGGAGTGACGATGGATTCTGGTGAAGTTTAGAGCAGCTGGGGACTTGAACAGGTTGGAGAGACCCGGAGAGGGTGTTGTAGACACCTACAGCACCAGAGCAGAGGGCTTTAGGAGCAAAGTTGCAGAAGTAAGTTGGACTTCATCCAAAGTGGGTTTTCAAAATTCTCTGCAGGCATTCCAACTGATTGAAAATGTTGCAATTAGCACTAAAACCTATTATTTATCTATTTGAGCATTTTCATCTGAATGCGACATGCTCATTAAAATGCATACTTTGTGTAAAGCTCGTGACTCTCCTGTCCCTTGGCCTGAGGACCTGGCCCTCTGACACCTGTGCTGGGCAGGGGTCCCTTCCTCTTGTGGCTGTTGGAGAGGTGGCAACCTCAGCCCAGATTACAGGTGGTGACTGAAAACAATGCGATTCAACCTTCTGAGGCGACCTTGGCTAGGCTGCTTACAGGTCCCTCTCTCTCTGCACTCCATAAATTACAGGTAATTACGCAGAAATCGGAGAGCAGTTCATTCCCTTGAGTTATCTATGAAGTGCAACTGATTTCACTTAAGGCTGAGCAGCATTCAAGTATATTAATATCAGCTTAATTTGTGGTAATGAGGTAGCAATAAAGAATTATCCCTGGAATATTTTATTCCCATGATTATCTAAGCATTTAAAATACGAAAGTGCTTTCTTTGGTCATAGTATAAAAATGTCCCATTCTCTCCCATCAGGAACTTAGTGTAATTAGCATCTGGCAGACAACAGTGTTCAGTCATTTAGCCTGTCCCTTGGATGCATTTTTATTAGCCAAACCACCAAGTAACCTTATTTATTATTCTAGATAGAAACATTTTGATCTCATTAACATGGATAATTTTCTCCAAACTTATGTAGTTAAACTGCAGCCAAAGCTCCCTTTATGACAATTAAGATATACTGTTTTTCTCTTCTGATGCTCTCCTATACAATTAAGATACCATTCAAATCAGTAAATTTATTAGTATATTAACACACTAATTGGATTACAAACATATCCTCTTATTTCTGAAATGTTTATGATTTAATTGACTTGTTAAACTAATTTTCATCTCCCTGTGCAATTAAAACTCGTAGTTAATTGAATGTATTTACACATGGAATACAGATACTGCATCCCCTTGAACCAAGGAGACACATCTAAAGGTCTCATCAAAGGGTTAGGCTTCTGGCTTTATTTTTTTGGGCACCTAAAACTGCAACTGGATATTATGAAGATCATGTAATATTTATTTGGTGAGATGTGTAAGAATTAGTTGCAGTAATTTTTAGGACAAATAAGTATAATTCTGTTACTCTATAATCATTCATTCATTCCTGCACATTATATGTGAAAGAGGTATGGCTTAAAAAAATGTATTCTTTTCCTCCCTCTTTCATTGGGGAGGGGTGCTTAACTACAGTGGCGGGCCCCAGCATCGATGAAGGACACAGCGGCCTGCGTTAGGGTGCTGAGATTCTGTGCTGCTGTTTCCAAGTCTGGAATGCTTTCTGATTTAAAGATTTTAAAAGGAGACAAAGAGACATACATGCATGTTTATGCAAAGTAATTTCAAGTGCATTGTAAGGCGCAGTGGTAATGATTTTCTTCCATGGGGTCAAAACGATGACTTGAGCTGAAGATCCATGTTGTTTCGGGAAACAGTAGCTGAGAGGTGAACAGAATTGTCTCTGGTGATTTGAGACCCTTAGCACTGTAATTTTCTCCTTGCAACTTTACATTTTCTTTCCTCCAGTAGTGTTGTTGTGATATATAACTCCGATGCAGTAAAGTGCACCAAACAAAGATGGTACCCATGTGACCATGCCTTAGGTCGAGGAATTGCTCATCACCAGTATTCCATGAACCACCCCCTTCCTGTTTTTCACAGTGCCTCGAAGCTTATCACCATCCTTTCATGGGAATTACTTCCTGCTTTTCCTTTTAAGTTTGCACCTAATTATGCATTCCTAAATGCTACAGGATAGCTCTGATCTTCCTGTTTTCCAACTTATATGGGCAGTCACATGCTATGCATTCTTTTGTGTCAGGGTTGTTTAGTGCGATAATAGGCTTGTGAGTAAATGTTCAATACCCAAGTTGTTGTGGGTAGCCGTAGTTCATTGGTTTTAATTGTTGCATAATATCGCATTCTACAAACACAACAAAATGAGGAATCTAGTCCATGGTTGATGGACATCTTGGCCATGTCCCCGTTACAGCTGTGACATCTGTTTGCTGCTCTGTGACACGGACTTTGGAGTGAGATTGCTAAGTCAAAATTGAGCAATTTACTGCTTAAAATTTGCTTGAGAGGATTCCCATTCTTCCCCATCCTCGTTAACCTTTATATTGTCAATCTTTTTACCTGGTGCAATGGTATCTCATCCTGATTTAAATTTGCATTTTCCTGATGACTAATGAAGTCCAGGAGTTTTTCCATGTTTATGGGGATTGTTTAGGTAGATTTTCAGTTTTTCAGTATTTTTATTTAGTAAAGTCTTTTTTTAGCTGCTCTGGCTAAGACCTTCAAATCCCTCCCTCCCCCCATGTCCCATGCAGTGCCCCACCTTACCGGCTCATATTCTGAGGTCTCCCCACCCCCAACACATTTTCACCCTTAGCTACAAAGGGTAGTATCCGTCAGAGTTTTCTCCCATGTGTGTCAGTCATATAACAATGTTAAACCTAGCTTTGCTGCCAATAGTTCAGAACGATTTAGGCGTTCTCTGAGACACGATATTTTCTCTGACTTCTCTTCATCTCCTTTGGGTTCTTCACTAGCTGTATCATTATCATCCATGTTGCCGCTAACACTCCATTTGAGATAGTCTAGGCTTTTTCTATCACGATCCCCAAATTTCTTCCATTCTCTTTCCGTTTCCCAGTTACAAAACCACTTGCACATTTTTAGATGTTCGTTACAGCATTGCCTCCCCCCCCCCCCCCCCCCCATTCCGGGTACCAATGGCTGCATTAAGTTTTTATTTGCTACTCTAACAGATTACCACAAACTGGGTGGTTTAAAAAAATCATCAATTTGTTGTCTTAGGGTTTGGAAAGTCAGAAATCTTAAAAAGATCTTGCTTGGGAAAATGAAGGCATTGGAAGGGCTGCGTGGTTTTCCAGAGACTCCAGGAGAGAATCTGTTTTCTTGCCTTTTTTAGCTTCTGTGGGCTGTCCACCCCTTCCAGGGCTCACACCCCTTCCTTTCTCACATCACATCCCTCTGACACTCAATTTTCTGACTTTCATTTATAAGGTCCCTTGGGATTACATTGAGCTATTTCAGGTAATCCAGGGTAATGACTCCATCTCTAGGTTGCCTGACTGGCAACCTTAATTCCATCTGCAACCCAAATACCCTTGACACGTAACATAACATATTCCCAAATTCTAGGGATTGGAATGTGGACATACTCATATTCTCAGGTTCTGTGGGGGTCTAATATTAGGTCTACTGGAATTGTCATATGGGGAAAGGGTTAGAAAAACATCAGGAATCACAAATGCATCCTAGTTTATGAAATTTTTATCCTGCATAAACTCATGTCCTTGAACTAAATTTATATCTTTGCTTTCCAAGCAGAGAATTGACCTCAATATCATAAAACATTGTAGATAAAAAAAATTTACAGAAAAAAAAATTCATGGGAGAAAAACTGAGCGTGAAATTGTGGTCCAAACAGATCATTTCAAATTTGAAGTTGGCGTAGTTGGTTTGGGAAGTCCCTTTTACCCTCAGGCAGATCATGCCACTCGAAACAAATCTGTTTCGTGCAGACATATTTATCATTTTCAACACTTCATTCAATTTGCGTCCTAAGAAATTCATTTGGGGATGCTGGAGAATACTTTTCCAATGCATGCTGTTGATTAAACAGGGCAGAGCGTCCGTGGACCAGAACTGGTAAAGAGTTATGGAGGGGGAAGGCAGTGGGAATTGATGTGAATAATGGTGTCTCTCCAAGCCTTGAAAAATCCTCCCTGAATTACACTTGTGAGTGGATGGGAGAGCATATTCCCATCAGTCCTCTGCCCCAGTTGCCGTTCTCTTGAATACATCAGTGAACCTCCCTTCTAGCACTTTTGCTCTTCTGCTGTCTAAGAGATGAGAGCCGTAGTCTTCCCTGCGAGAGAAGGACATGAGAGCCATTGATTCAAGAATGGCATCAAAGGACAGACTAGCCTCCAATCCTCTGGACAACTGAGTCAGCCTCCTGGAGTGAAGGTCTTCTCAATCTAAGGTGTTTGCAACTGAGCTGAACTGAAAATTCAGCTGATTCTTTTATAAAGTAAGGGAGAGTTCACTAATGAACAAAGTGATCATCTTCTTTTGGCAGCTCTTAGATCACATTCTGATGCTTTTAGCTATTGTTTGGGAATTGCTTTCAATAGAAACGTTTACAACATAGTCCTTTAGAAGCAATACAAATAGTAGTTAGAGCACGCAGTTTGGGTGTTATATAGACTTAGATTCAAATATCGGCTCTGCCACTCGAATGTCGCATGACCTTAGGCAAATGAATAAATTTCTTTATCTGTACAATGGGAATAACCATGTTTAGTGAGTTGGGTGGGTATTATGCTCAAATGTGGGATAATATATGTAAAGCACTTAGGGAAGCACTTCTGTGTTTTCTTGATATAATTATCATCATCATCATCATCTTCCATTGGGTTGCTTTTTTTTGTTTTGAGAGAAGGGAAGGGAAGGAGAAAAAGAGGAATAGAAACATCGATGTGACAGAGAAACATCATCAGTTGCTTCTCATATGCACCACAACTGGGGTCCAAACCCTCAACCCAGGCATGTGCCCTGAAGGGGAATCGAACTGGTGACCTTTTGCTTTGTGGGGTGATGCCCAACCAACTGAGCCACACCAATCAGGGCTCCACCAGGATTCTCAAATTCTAGCAGGATCCATGAAATTAGTGTTAACGGTTGGAAGCTGGGTCTAAGAGATGGTGTGTGAGGGAATTGCAACAAATTGGTAAGCAAAAGAATTTAAGTTAAAAACTGCTTAAGACACTTGGTGTACCAAATGAAATTGACTTGACCTTCAGTCTTGACTTTCAGGCTGACAGTTGACTGCTCCCTTCAGGAATCTTTCATCACCAATGACCACACATAGCAGAGACTTTGCATTTAGACACTCCAGGAATTCAGAGGTGATTCTGTTGCTTCCCTGGCTCTGTGAACTGCTCTTAGTTACAACTGATGCTAAATTATAATGTAGGGCTATTTATATCTCCCACACAATGATGCTGTGAGAAGCAGAGGTAATATCTATAAGATATGATCACTTTGTAAGGTATATACATGTCTAATCACTCTGAGGTACACCTAAAACTAATATAATATTGTATGTCAACTATAACTGAAAAATAAAAAAATAAAATAAATAAAATATCTAGCAAGGGTTTAGAAACTATGGGTACATAATGCATGATGGGGTTATATTCTCTTGAAAACAAACTTGGGAAGAGCTTCTTATTTCCTATCGCGCCCATTGTAGTTATTTTAGTCTTTCTAAGTTTCTTGCCTTTGTTCTCTCAATGGTGAGAATGATTCTTATTTTCCACTTATTATATCACAAACCCCCACATACTCAGCCATATTTAAGTTTAATATGGAACAGGGGAAAAGGGAGAGATTATATAAATAATTATATAATGTCCATATAATTATATATGTCCAATTATATAAATAAAAAAATCTATTCATGCTCTGCCGAGAGTAAAAATCTTAGAATGCACTGTCTCACAGAAAGAAATTTACAGGTTATGGTCAGGTTCTGTCGCACAGTGTTCACACTTTTATATGGATACAGTATGTTTTTGTGGGGAGTCATAGGACTATAAACATTGTAACATGATTTTTAGGAGAAAAGGCTCCAATGAGCAGCTTCAGTTGAGATTCCGTATAACAGAGTGCTTGAAAGTGTAGGTTCAGGAGTAAGAGAGCCCTTCGTTCAAATCCTGGGTTTACCACTTCCTAGCTGAGTGATTGGGTGGCTTTCTTAACCCATCTGTCCTTCAGTTTCTCCGTCCACAAAGGAAGATGGCAGGAGTATATCCCTTAGACGGTGCTGGCTGGAATAACTCAGATAATGTATGTCAAACACTTAATATGTACATATAGTAAGGCATCAAATGTTAGCTGCTTAATATTACTATTGTTATTATAGGTTATGATTTAAAAGTCTGTTTAAAGTTAGCCAGTGTTTATATTTATATTTTTGGAAATGATAGGGCAGTTGAGAGAGGCTAAGTCAGAGACAAAACACAATTTCCCAAACGTACATGTTAGTTTGTACATTTACCCAGCAGTAGCAAAGCTTATGGTGAAAGTATTTGATGGCATATATTTAATTATGGTTCCCAACTTTAACCCTGAATAGTGCCAAAAGCAGATATGTAGGGGAGAGATCTCAAATGAAAATATAATAGTAATCTTAGAAAAGTGATACATGTTTTGTTCTCTTGTTATAGTGGAGTTTATATTAAGGTAAATATATTTTGGGGTCTAATGTAGTGTGGCATTTCCCTAATACTTTAAACAAAATGGATGTATGAAAATATAATGCTTTCTATTATATTGTAATCGATTTCTCCTATATCTTTACATGCAGAGACACACTATTGTGTTTTCTCAGCCCTCATATCTTTTATTAAATGAAGTAACATGGATATAATCTCAGATAAAAGAGCAAGGGTGAAGATAACTAAGCAGCTTGTATCTGTGGCACTTTCTGTTACTTTTCCTGGGAGGCACCAAAGCATGGCTTTTATTGATTCACAGTAGGAAATAAAAGTTAAAGAAGTTGACTGTGTAATCCATCTTTCCATACACAAATTAAATATGTCTCTCAATGTTTACATAGTGTTTATTGCAGAATATAGAGAATTTGTTTTAGTGCATCATCTAAGCCATTTTTCATTTGATATTTAGCAAGATGTTAGGCTGATACTATAGGCTAAAAACAGTGATAACAACCAGATAACCAGCAGTGCACACCCAGTTATATTCTAACGTTATGAAATAAATATAACGTGTACAGGAAAGATACTCTAGAAATTACATCAACTATATTTCCTTATTTTCTGTATTCATTTTTCTTCAACATTTAAAATAGTTTTTTAAATATAAAAATATGAGCGTTTTTCTTTCTTGCTTGTTAAAGTTATATAGATACATGTTAGACAGTTTGGGAAATAAAATAACTATCTATAGTCCCATCACATGGAAAGAATTTACTGTTGAAATTTGGGTGTGTTCCTTCCTGGTCTCTCTTCATTAATTAATGTTTATGTGTATATGGTATATTAAGCATACATGTTCCCTATTGTTGGATATTTAAGCAGTTTTTATTTTTCAGATGGTCTGTAATGTGTCACCCTATCTTTGGTAATTACAGACATCTATATACATAAATTTTTCTCCAAATTTCTGTGGGATAATATTATTTTTTTCAAATGAATTCCTGGAAGTGAATTGTTGGACCAGAAGACATGACTAGTTGATGGATGTTGATACATACTAACCTGAAAGATTTGCATCAAATCATATCAGCACTTATAATGTCTTATTTCACCCAAAGAACCATTTAATATGATCACTTTTTAATCTTTGCTATTTTGATAGGCAAAACGATATTATCCTTTCTTTATTTTTAATTTTAATTTTATTCTTTACAGTTTTTATTAAATACCTGTATTCTGAATTCTTTTTTTTTTTTTTTTAAGATTTCATTTATTTATTTTCAGAGACAGGGGAAGGGAGGGAGAAAAAGAGGGAGAGAAACATCAATGTGTGGTTGCCTCTCTTACACCCTCAACTGGGGACCTGGCCTGCAACCTGGGCAGGTGCCCTGACTGGGAATCGAACCAGCGACCCTTTGGTTTGCAGGCCAGTACTCAGTCCACTGAGCCATTCCAGCCAGGGCTATATTCTGTATTTTTAAGATATTGCACATGGGGCCTCACTGATAGGGTCAAGGACTGAGAGAGTGTGAAGGGGAAGAGTCTGCCCCTTTTCTAGAGAGGCAGCAAACTTGCCTGTGAGTGTGACTCTGACATGCACACCAACCGGTCTGGAATCCTTATCCACTCTGGCAACCTTTTATCCGGCTCCTGGCGTGTGGGGCGCAATCTCCTTGCTCTACATCATCCTAGACCAGATCCTGGAAAACTGGAGGTCAGCCCTGTGGCCCAGAGCTCCCAGAAGCTATTCAAACCATCCAGTCCTGAGCCTCCTCGGCTGCTTACTCTGCCTGGCCCAGTCCTTCGCAGGAAACCCACAGTGAGGGTTTTGTCTACCTTTCCCCTCACTCCCTGCGCCTTCTGACTGACCCTGCCACGTCTCTCCGTGGCCCTGGGCATGGCGTGCGTGCTCCCTTCTCATAGGGAGTGTGAGCAACTAAGTCCCTTTTCAATGGCAGTCCTTTGCTCTTCTGTTGGCCCCACTATATCTGAATGAAAACAAAATCCCACATTCACTTCCGGATGTAAATCCAAGACATTTTTGTGACTAAGATTAGCTTTGGTGGCCACAGAATGACAGAAGGAACATCCCCTGATCCCGGGGTGGTTGGGAGAGAAAATAGTAATGACAAGAGTATCCTTTTCTCTTATTTCATTCATTCTTTTGTTTTCTCTCCCAACAATTTATTGTTAGCTGTATATGTTCGATGTGACTTTAAGCACGGAGATACAGCTTTAGGGTAATAACCCTCAAGAAGTGCAATCCAGTGAGTTAACCCAGAGAGCTCAGCGCAAGGATAGAGGCACGTCCAAGGGGGCGGAGTGAGGCGCCAGGGTGAAAGTAATGAAGACATGTTTCCAAGAGGAGGTTACAGCTCCTTCGAGGTTCCCCGTGTCTTATCTGTTTTTTAAAAGTGAGATCCATGGAGGTAAAATGTACATACAATAGCATCCACCCTTTGAACGTGTTCAGTGCCATGACGTTTGACCAGGGTATACAGTGGCACAGCCACTCTCACAGTCAAGGTATAACACGTCCGCAGCCACAACGTGGTTCTCTTTCGCCTCTTTGCAGTCAGACTTCTACTCTGACTCCTAGTCTCTGGATATTGCTGATCTGTTTTCTGGTCCGGTAGTTTTGCCTTTTTCAAAATGTCGTGGGGGTGAATTTATACGTATGTGTATGTGCGTGTTTCCCATACTCTCTGTTCTGTTTCTTGATTTGTGTGTCTGTCCAGTCCCACTGTCTTGATGATCATTGCTTTCTAAGGTGTCTTCAAATCCAGTGTTGTAAATTCTCCAGCTCTGTTCTTCATTTTAAAGCATCACTTGGGTTTTTAAAATGTCCTTTGTCTTTGCATATTAATTATAGAATCATCACCGTTTCTGCAGAGAATCTGTCAATATTTTGATTGGGATTGCAGTGAATCTATAGACCAACTCTGAAGCATTGGCATCTTACCAATAGTGAGTTTTGTAAATTATAATCATGATCTTTTGTCTTTCAAAATTTTTCTCAACAATACTTTGTAGATTTTCATGTATTGCTCTTACATATACCGGTAATCTATTTAATTTACCCCTAGGGTTTTTCTGCTTTGCTGCTATTATATATGATATTATTTCTTTAATTCCAAGTTGTGCGGTGCAGTGAGATGCATGAAACCACCAGTTGGCGAAACCAGTGGGTGAAATGGACCATTACCGACTTAAATGTGTATTAAACGTGTGTCGGAAAGAGGCTGAGAATATCGAGAGTGTTCTGAACGTTATTGCTATAGTGATACTGGTTATTTATTATATGGACAAATAACTATACAAAGATGCATGTCATTGTTCAGTGATACATTTAATTTCGGAGTCAATTCTTTTGGGTGCAATGAGCTCAAAGACTAAAAGTACATACTGAAATATTAAGTACTAAATTTCCGTTTTTCTAAAAAGTTGATACGGAACATCTAGCTTAAGCAAAAGAGTTGTTGACAGTCGCTCCTCGCTGTGGGACCGGAGAGATGTCAGTGGCTACGTAGGATATGTAAGGCAACTATGCTGGGGAAGTGTCAGAGTTTTCTTCAAACCTTAATAATTATATTAAGAAAAATGGGCCTGAAAACTTGATTAAATATGCAGCTGCAGATGGTATGTTTATATATCACTCTGTGAACTACCATTCATCATTTAGATAAAATGCTTGTTTAAAATAGCTTTTATTCAGTTTTTATTCCAGACGTTCTTGTGCAGGTATGAAATCTTGAGCAGGAGCTGTGAATGCACTGACCGCATTAGCAGAAGATTATAGCCAGTGATTAAATGATGGCAGGCTTACATCAGCATGTTCAGATCCTGCAAATAGAAAATTAGTTATTTTCCATAGTGGATCAATCCCCCCCCCCCCCCCCATCCAATTATGAAATGAAAGTTAAGGCTTCGGATGTACCTTCTGTCAAATGTGAAATATCTGATATTGTTGTGGACGCTTTTGCAAAATTTAGTTTAAAAGTTCACCATTCGAATAAAATTACTTGCTTTTGCCGTATGACTAAAATGGTGGAGCATATCAGCACCAGAAAGCAGTATTGTTATTAAATTAAGAAAACGTAGAGCAGTGTGCCTGGAACGCGCCATGGTGAGCACATAATTCATCGTTGTTTCTATTCCATCAAAGGTAACAGAAGCAAGAATGCTCAGATTTATAGTGTTGCTTCCAAAGATTAACAAGGGTGTCCCTGGGTGGGCACGAACAAATTTATAGTTTTAAACTTGTACACAATTTAGAGTAGCTGAACTGCAATCTTTTGACATGAGAAGCTCCTGTGAATAAGAATAAAAAAAAAAGAATTTTTGCCAGCAGATTCGCTTTGCATCTTTGCTGCTCACCATCAATCAAATGTCAGAAATGTTTTAGGCTCTAAAGTCTTCAGAAGTAAATTGAACTTATCTCCCATGATACGGAGCTTTTTTCTTTTTTCCCCCCGATAATGAGTCATCTAAAATTTTTATAATAGTTTAGACAAAATCAGCTGGAAATGTTTAATCAATATATTTATGAATGGAATACCAAGAAATATCAGCTCTTAATGAGCTTTAGCGATTTGCAATTGTTCAAAACAAAACTTATGTTGTAATGAATCACTCCAAAAGCAAGGAAGTTCAGAACAAATTAAATATTATTCCTCATGTGTGTACAAGATTTAAATGTGAAATTCTGTAATTGCATGTTGGAGTATTTCAAAGTGTAGGGAAAATCTTTTGATGGAGTTCCCATTTTTAATGGAATAAATTTATACTCTGTACTGGAAATGATTGATTTGAGTAATTCTTTGAGTTTTTAGTATTTATATTTTGTGAAAGATGTAAATAATATATAAAAATAGAGATGATATTTGCAAATTTTTATTATGTGAAAATAGTTATAAAGAAAGATAGTCATAATGGAGTCAAAAAGTCAGCACCTATTAATATAGTGGGCTGAAGTATGTACAAGGTTCGACATGAAAACATCAGAAGCAAGAATATTCTCTATTTAGCAGGGTTTGTTCTGCTTACCTTAGAGCCTAAATAGAGAATAATTTCTTAGTTAAAAGCACTATATGGAGAAAAGTCAATTGAAAGAGTCAAATGATTTCAAATTTATTAACTCTAAAATGCCCATTTGAAAAAGAGTACAAGCAGCTTTATTAACAAATTAATAGATTATATTGGAAGAATACATACTTCAGAACAATATCTGTGACTTCATACGAAAGACACATAGGTAAGAATGATTATTGTTGTTACGCTATTTTTCAATGTTAAATTAATAGAAACAAGTATGCTTAAAAGAATGTATATATATGTTTTGATTTTTAGGGAGAATTTAGTTTTTGAAGATAAGTTCGAAGCAAACCATTTTATAAATCTAACAATATAGGGAAACAAAATTCTTGGTCAGCGAATATATATTTCAGAAAGTACATATTTTAATTATTTTAGTTTTGCTTTTACCTTCCAAATTTTCCCAATTTGAATGATAAATTATGTGGCCACTCAACTCATTCTATCATTATTATGGTTATTTGTATCATGTAAGGCAGGGGTCAGCAAACTGTGACCTGTATGAGAAATTGGCCACTACTTGTTTTTGTGAATAAAGTTTTATTGGAACACAGCCCCAACCTTTTATTTTAATGTACTGTCCCTGGGTACTTTCACACTACAATAGCAGAGTTTGTAGTTGTGATTGAGACCAATAGTCTGCAAAGACAAAATGTTTGCTATCTTGATATTTACAGAAAAGCTTTGCTAACCCTCATACAGGGAAAATTTATTTAAAAAGTTTTCTGAGGAGAGTTCAGCCAATGGATGTGGTAACTTCTACCTGCTAGACCTAAGAGGGTCTGGGACACGGTGAGGGGTCTTGGGCATGGGATTCTCGAGTTATTATTTAGCTATAAAGTTTCAAAAGCCAGTAGAAAGCAAGTTGGCAGCTTTTCTCTCATTCTGTTTTTTCTTCTGCAACAAATATGGGCTGGCTTCACATCAGATTTAGGAGAATTGATAGTTATGTATAGATTGGATGAAAACCATCCAATGAAAAGTTATGACTCATTTTAATGAGTAAGTTATATAAAATGGACACGATTAAGCATATTTTATTATTTGATTTGAACACTAAATTTTTATTGGTTTGTGATTTGGTTTTATCCTATTGGCAACTTGCATCTGTTTAGGGCAGAATGAAATTCAGCAATGCCACTGAAGAAAGAAACTCCAGAACATAATTTCAGCATCATTTTTCTTATTCCCACCACGCAGCCTCTCTACAGGTGTGCACACATTTAGGTACATGCTTGGGACACACACGTAGGACACACAAGCGCACACATATACTGAAATACGCAAATATAGTAGTGCCTCAGTACTCATCATTAATGTGTTCTGGAACTCAGGATGAGTGCTGAAACCAACTAGCACCAAACGTTGAAGCACTTTCTCTTGCGGGGCGGGTGGTGTCGTGACACACAGAAGTTCTAGCAAGTGTGACAAGTCCCAAGCAAGTGCCGAATGTTGAAACATGTTTTTCTCATGAAAATGCAGTGAGTACAGGGTTTGATGAGTTCTGAAGCGGATGAGTACCCCGGTATGGCTGTGTTACAAGTGTATGTTTGTATAAGCATGCACCCATTGTCTGTAACATTTTACTGTGTATATTCTGCAGTAAGCTAGTTTGTAATCAATTAACATGCTGTGACCAATTTTTCATAAATATAAATCCTACAGCCCAGTTTTAACTTTTTGTGTTTTCCCATTATATGTATAAACTACAATTTATCTAACCCCTTTCTTAATTTGGGGAACTTCAGTTGCTTCAATTACTTACTGTTATAAACATGCCGTAACGACTATCTTGTGGTTACATTTTGTACGTCTTCCAAATTCACTTCCTCTTTGATTTCTAGAATTGGCATTTATGGAATGAAGACTATCCATATATGAATCCTTAATTCATTTTTCACTGCTGAGTAGTATTCCACTGTGTGGCCAAACTACAAGTTGTTTATTCACTGTCTGGCTCCTGGACATTTGGGTTGTTCCTGGTGTTTGCTCATTACGGACAAGGCTGCTGTAAACATTCTTGTTCAAGTGTTTGTGTCCCCTTATGTCTTCATTTCTCTTGAGTAGATACCAAGGAGTGGATACACCGGGCCATGAGGTAGCTCTGTGTTTTATTCACCATAAACTGTCAGAGTCCTCCAAAATGGCTATAATATTCGTATTCCCACCAAGAAAGGATATGACTGCCATCTGTTGTGTTTGAAGCAGTCTCTCATGGTGGTTTTTAATTTACTTTTTCTTGATCACTCATAGTGTTGAGTAAATTTACCTGTGTTTCTTGGCCAATTAAATACGCGGGGGTGGGCAACAGTAGGTTAATAATAATAATAAATAATACAATAATTAACAAACACTAATCGAAGAAGAAACTGTGTTTCGCACACTCACATCTGCAAACCGATTTTCACCCACCCCTGTATTTTGGTGTCCAATGTCTGTTTAAATCTTATATCTATTTTTCAATTTGGGAATTTGGGGGACATTTTTATCCTGAATACAAGTTTTTTTGTCAGATATATGTGCTGCATATATTTTCCCCAGTCTGTGGCTTGTTCATTTCCTTATTTACCTGATAGGCAGACATTTTGCTGAAGTCCAGTTTGTCATTTCTCTTCTGGTATCATTTGTGTTTTGTGTCCTGTCCAAGCCTATGCAACGATCACAGAAATGTCTTCTATATATTTTTCTAGAAACTTTATGTTTCTGTTTTTTACCTTTTGGTTCTATGTTCCATCAAATTTTTCAATATGGGTGGATAAAGGAGTTGACTACAAAAATTTCTGCTCAGCTTTTCAGGTACTTAGCCTGTTGATGGGGTGATTAGCAAATGCTGATACAGATGACTGGATATGAGCCACAGAATGTCAGTCTCTGGATAAAAAATTTTATCTAGATTTCTTTCTCCTCAGGAGGATTTATCCAAAGCACGTTAGCCCAACAAGGGCAGAAAGGAAGTCATCCCCCTTGCTTACGGCATCAGACTCGGGCTTGAGATTGGGATTTCATATTAAATCCTGTCCAGGGGAAGATGAAGCTTTTTGAGTTAGCTACTGGGGCACAATTCCTCTTGTTCTGAAGAACTGAGAACTTAAGGAACAAAGCCTTGCCTTCCTCCCCTCCCCAGCACACACACGGGCAAGATAACAGTGATGGGAAGTGGAGACACTAGATACTGTCATTCAAAGAGGGGGGAAGGGGTGGCACATGACCATCACTAGTAATTGATGAATAGGACCCAGTCCTCTCTGGGAACAATTCTCTGCAGCTCTTGGTTCTACCCTCCAAGTTATACTTTCTTTACCTAAAACATAGGCAATAGTGCAACCGAGACACTTTCTTAGTCTGTTCTCTGTCCATAGACTGTGAGGCTCTTAAGGGCCTTAGAAGCACTGCTGTCTCGTTGACAGGGTCTCTGAGGCTCGCTCTCTGTGTTCTCAGAAGCCTGTCTGTGTAAGTGAAAGAGTGAGGCGCTGACTTAAGTCTTTCTCACTTCTTAAGAAAGGATCTTACAGCTGAAAGTTGGATTCCTCGAGGCTGTGTTTTATTTGTAGTGCTCTGAATTTGATCTTGTTCCTTAGGCTATGTCTTTGAAAACATCAAGTTGCTTGGAAAGAATGTCTGGAGGCCTTTATAGTTCCTCAAAATCCAATTCAAAAACGGAGGAGTTTATTCTTTGATTCATTGCTCTCCTCTTTCACTTTATTACAGGCATCTAGAACAGGCCAGAATGGCATCTCCAGCACTGTATAGATGTCTCCTTAGCTAGGTCATTGAATTCATTAAGTATAGGTACTTCTTATTTGCTGTGGTACCCCAGGAAACAGCGTTGGCACACTTTCTGCTACTGCATTAACAAAATTTCTTTTCCTCCAGCTTCCAAATAACTGTTCCTCACTTACCATCAAGCCCTTTGACAGGCACCTTGAGGCCCATCATGCTTTCATCCATGGCTTGTTCCCCATGTTACACCACATTGCATGTTACATCTTTGGTTTTACCACTTCTGTTATCAACTTCTGTTGCCATATACCAAACTACCCCCAAACGTAGGGGCTTATCCCACCAGTCACTTTATTGTGTCTGAGTCAGGCATTCAGGCAAGACTTGGCTTGGTTTTTCTTCTGATCAAGAGGACATCGATGGAAGTCACGCCGTAATACGATGCTGGTACAAGAAAAGGGTGCCGATGGCTGCAGGCAGCAGTCCCCAGAGTGCCTGCACGGCGCTGCGCCTGCGCGTGGCTGCGCCGGCACGGGTGTTTCAGAGACGGCAGACGTTTCACACGGAGACCCAGGGTTCCATTAGGGAGTGTTCCACTGAACAAGGCACAGACTGCATGGGCTTTTCGCTAT
The DNA here is from genome assembly GCA_004026545.1 of Mormoops blainvillei. Classification (NCBI taxonomy): domain Eukaryota; kingdom Metazoa; phylum Chordata; class Mammalia; order Chiroptera; family Mormoopidae; genus Mormoops; species Mormoops blainvillei. Next base: position 67,417 of record PVJD01005343.1, on the reverse strand, counting down.
TTTTAAAATCCTGAAAGTCACAGTCACATCTGCTGTGCTCTCCTGGTCAAGGCGGCCATAAGCCTACTGTTCTCGAAGAGATCTAGACTCTCACATCCCGGTGGGAGGAGTATGAAAGAACTGGCTGCCATGCTCCACACCTGCTCCAATAGGATCTCTCCTTTCTTTTTTCTTTTCTTTTCTTTTTCTTTTTTCTTTTTTCTTTTTTTGAGTTTATTTGCTTCTCTGAGTATGAGGTTCAAGGATGGTTCTGCCCGGGGGCTCAGTCACGCGCTCTTGGCATTTCGTTTGCATACTGAAAATTCTACTTTCTATCTTTTCCTTCCAGTTTTTACAATTGTCTCAAAGCATCTAGCGTTTTATGGAACCGTTTAAAATTTTTTTCTAATGGTAATACAGATTTGGCTATTTTTTTAAAAAACTAATTTTGAGGAAATTTGAAGATAAAGAGTGGTGGAGGTCTTATCTATGGGCTTATGTTTTTATCTGGAACCTGAAGAATAAACAAAGTTTTAAACCATGTTTAGAAGTAAGAGGTAAATTAATTTTTAAAGACTTGTTGAATTTAAGGTACCTGAGGGATATTCACAGGAAGATCTATAATTGCTTTTTAGAATCACAAGCAGAATTATTTATTGAAGCTCAAACTTTAATAAAGTACTAAGCTCAGCTAGTTTCTGCACATGCAAAGATGATCATTTCCTTTCTAGTAATCTTTTTCTTAGTTTCAAAAAATAAGTGAGCTTAGAGGAGAGGATATAGGACTCCCAGTCTAGTTGAAAAGAATTAAGCCAATCTTAGGATGTTATTATAAGTTATGTAAGAACCTTAGGGTTCCTAGGAAATGAATATTTATTTGTTTTTAAAGTTAATCATTATTAAAGAAAAGATTGGGAGGCCGAGTCATAGCAGAAGGGAGAAAATGGATGACAAATGTCATAGAAATTGAACCTAGTCTTCACTTGATTCTTTTGTTTTTACCATTCATTTGTCGAGTCATCTGATTATCCAGTCATTAAATTTGAGTTCTTGCTTATCATTTAGGTGGCTTGGTTGTAGACAACAGGAACCACCGGTGACTGATTTAAGCAGAAAAGGAATTTATTTATAGAACACTGTGCAGTCCATAGAATCTAAGACCCGGACTAAAGACACAAGGCCAATGACAACATAGGCCACAGCCAGGAAGGTGCCAGAGTTCATGCAGAGTCTTTGATGACTGTGATTGCTGGGCGTGAACTCCGGATGGCACAGATGCCACCGCGAGGGATACCTGTTCTCTATAGCCAGTGTTACAGACGGGTGTTCCATGCAGTCTTTAAACTGCTCAATGTGAGTGTGCCCTTTATTCCGGCACTCTGCACTTCACGGGGAGAAATGACAGGGACCACAGTCCTGAGGCCCCGATCAGATTAGGGAATGGCACACACTCTTCTGCATTTTTCTTTGAATTACATTTGATCGCCCGTGTCACGCACTTGTCATTTCTCTCGCCCAGCAAGTGGATAGTACTATCCCATTTTGCACATGTAGAAGCAGATACGCCTGGAGATTATTTTCCCAGGGTTCTTGTTAAACAAATAATTCAGTTAGAAAAGGAGTCCAAGGTGTTTTAACTTTAAAGCGAAGTCTCTTTCCTAAATCTGGATTCCTATTGTTTTACTCCTGTTCTAGTGTTTTATATTCATAAATTCCCTTATTTCTTTGATTATGGAATATACTTAGTGTTTGGGGGCTCGACTCTCTGGATGGTAGGCACTGGTCAACCTTCGTCTACACCAGAGCCTATGGGACATGCATTCCTGAATGGCTCCTATTACATCACTCAGTCCTTGTTTCAAGTGACTGTCAGCTGGGTCTCGCGCTGCCCACTGACTTAGTCAATTCCATTAGAGTGTTGAAAGTGATTGTTATATTAGTCAAACACACTTTAGACATCCTAATTTTGTCTTTTCAAAATGGAGTGACATTGGGACTTATTTTAGAACAAAGAGAGGGTCGCTTCTTTCACCCAGAAGAGGGTGGAGAGGGAAGAGTCAGAGGAATGTTGGAAAGGGGCAAAAGTAGGAGGCAGGTGACAGGGGTACTTGCACCTATAAAGGGGGGTGGACAGAAGGCATCATTTCTGGTTCTAATTCATAATTCTGGGCTGTCATGAGGAAAGATAAACTTTGTGTCTCTAGTATTGTGTGACCCCTTCTTTTTAACTTTCATGTACACACACATTTTCCAGGGTAGGGTGGACTTTTGTTACTTACAGTCATAGGTGAGAAAACAAAACAAAACAAAACAGTGAATTCTAAATATCTAATTTAGACCATAAAAATGTTTCATTGAATTTTTCTCTAGACCCTTTAGCTACACATCTATTCGTGTAGGCTGACAATTCTATACTTTGTTTCCATTGAGAATGGTTCTACTGGAGGAATTATTTCCAGAGCTTCTAAAATCTCTGCTAACTTTTGCTTGAAGAGAGCATCCACAAGAATCCATTTTTTTTTTTTAGATGATTCAGGCATACCAGATGAATGCTCTTATTTAATACTCATTTTTAAAAAGCAGATCTAGGGCATGAGTTATGTATAGCAGGTCCTCGAATAATGTCACTTCATTATCACATTGCTGAGATACCATAGGAGCTTAAATCTTGTTGATGTCAGTTGGCCTAATGGTAAAATTGGTTGTGTTACATGTTTTGCTTAAAGTCACAGAACCGATCAATGACTTTAAGTGAGCAGTTATTTTATGGAGAGAGAGGGGGAGACGGGCCTGGGGGTGAGAGAGAGAAAGAGAGAGACAGACAGACAGGCAGAATGGCAGAGGAGAATAGCAATACTTTTAAATCATAACTGAAGCATAGATCAATTATATTTATAATCAGATATTAGTTTAAAAAAATCAAAAAGAACTCAAAAGTAGCTCACCCTCACTAGCTAATTGCAGTATTTCAAAGAGAAAAAGAAAAACAAAACCAAAACACCCAGTTCTGATAAATTACCTTAGGCTCAAGACCCATGTTCTTTATTTCTACTTGACCTTCAGTGTTGGAAATAGTTATTTTCACATGCATCATTTTCTTCAGCACTCACTCTTAATATATAACTGGAGATGTCATTTGTTAGTCCTTGAGTCGAAAGGAGTTATAAGACCCCACGTCCTAACATCTCATCATGGTTTCTGTAGGACTTTTCTAAGTGTGATTCATGGACAAAGTAGCTTTGCTGATGACCAGAGTTGCCAGTTGTGGTTTTTATTCAACCCACTTCAAGTAAACAAACCCTTAAGAAATTATTCAGAATCAGATGATGGGGAATCCGGACTGAGCAAGCTGAGGGAGAATCTGCAGGACCGTTTCATGTTTATTTTGCATCACACATTGTCAGGTGCTAAAAGAAGAGCAAATGCTTTAATTAAAAGGAACAATTTTCTTAGGGAAAACAATTGCTATGTTGGCGTTTGAATCTAATGTGTTGCATAGCCAAACTGGGGGTTTAATATGTGCTATCTTTTTGGACACCCACGGAACCAGCGGTAGCGTGACTGTATAGTTATTTAGTGTAATTGACAGAAATGTTTAATTAAATATCAGGGAGGGTAATTCTCTGGCTTTCTCTATCAGATAAATAGAAACCATGGGCTTTTGAGATTATTCTTGTATAATTAAATAAAAACACCCAAAGAACAGAAAAGCAATGCTGCCAAAGTTCAAGGTGGTTTTAAAACAGTTTTGTTTGTAAAAAACCCTGAATAAGAATTTCCGCACTCGTTTCTTTTAACCACCACCCTCTCCTTTCCTTTTTCCCTTAATCATGCATGTACAGGGTGAAGTGACTATTTGGGATAAGAACTAAAGAAAATATGGACCTTCCACCAAAGATTAAAGGATTGCCTGATGAATAACACAGATAATAAATGCCACTGGGAAGAAAAAATAAATTATATTTTCAAATTGAAAGGGGAAAACCTATTCAAAGTAGTTCAAGTTTTAACATTAAGAAAAATTTTTTTAGACTGCCTTTGGGGACTTTATTTTAAACTCTACTTGATAAATAGAGGGTGGATATTTTATTAGTAATTAAGCTTTAAATAGACCCATATCACAATATTAGCCGTATAATAAGGCAGTATCATCAGCAGGTTAAATAGGCACTTCTGCACTTGTATGTTTTAGCAAATGTGCATTAAATGGCAAAGATATGTCCTATGTTTAGAAAAGTAGTTAATATTTTCGACAAAGTAATTTACACACGTTTTCGAGTACCAAGCAATACTAAAAGGCCCGGTTACAAATATCTGTCCTCTGCTCCTTACCTGCCAACCTCCTACCCCTACATCATCCTTCAGAAAAAAATAACTTTAAACTATTTTAGCTGTTTCACCTGGGATTTATGTCCATGTCCTTATAGAACAAGATTATCCTGCATACTTTTGAGGGGGGAATAATTTGCTACAGCAAGGATGACAATAGGGGGAGTTTTCTATCATGTGTGCCTGTTTGGTGTATTTAAAAAAAATCACTACTTTTTGTTTGGCGATTTAAAAAATTAATTTATAGCTCAACCTTTTTGAATAAAGCCAAATGTAATTTGCACTGAATGGACAACAGATTTTTCTGGGCATCAATTTAATTTGTAGAAATTATATGTGCAAAGTAAGAAATTAATGGTGTCAGAGAGCCAGATGTTTTACCTGGACTTTGCTTGTACCATGTAAAACAACAGTGAAATGCCAGAAGCTCTGTTTTGCTGAGCCAAAACACTTCTTGAATGTGAATATTTTGCTTTAGCCAAGCTAGTATATCTTTACATTACTCAAAACTTATAATAGCATACACTTTTAATAAACTTTTTCATGTAGTATCAAATACTTGCTGGGTCTGCTTCCACCTGTCAGGTCCCCCAAACCCTCATGTTAGATACTGTAAATTTTGCCGGTTTTCTTGTGTCCCCTAAATAATACTTGTTTTACCTCTGTGTTTTCTTGAAATGTTTTCTAAAACTGTGTTCTATGGCATACTAGTTCCAGGATGTATTAACTAGAATTCCATGGTCAAATATGTTTGGGAACTATTATTATTCCTTTTGCCTCCCCTGGCCAGGTTCACAATTGGCAGGAGCGTACGGAAGCCTCCAAGAATTCCTACAGCGTTACAAAACCCCCAGACAACAGAAAAATTTATTGAACTCTTTGCATTAGCCTTTCTGCAGCTTGTTGGAATGAGCGCATGTTTGGGGCACAGTTATTAACTGTTTGCAAAACTCTGATGATCAGGCAGCCAGTTTTGAGTGTGTCGTTTCATGCTATTCCTTTGTCTATAATACTTCCCAGCTTTGTTTTCACTGCTTTCTATGAAAATCCTATTCATCCTCTAAGAGGGAAAGGTATGTGGGGTTTAGGTAAGTCAGGAAAGAAGAAGGGCATTGTGGGTAGGGGAAAATGTAAAAGCATCTATACCACTCAACTAGCATTGTGTCAAAATATTCATTTCTCTCTCCTCCACTGTATTTTTAGCTTTTTGAGAGCAGGGCTTGTTTCAACAAAATAAGTACTGCAAACAGACTGAACACAACTCCCCAAATTATCCTGAACTACTAGGCATCATCCTAGCAGAACCACCTCAAAAAGACATTATGTCTTTTAGAAAATGACCTATTAGAGGACTGGGACAAGGAGTTATGGTACGAATCCAGAGTTGAAATCAGAGTTCGTCTAACAAGAAAATGGGCTTCCTGTTTAAATCTGGAAATATCAACCCAAAGAGATAGGATGTTTGATTTGAGTGAAGTAAATATAGGAAAAAATGAAGGGAAACACTACAGAATCACTAGCAGATGGCTGAACAGAAAACATAAATGAACATAAAGAGGGTTTAGATAAACTTAAAAATGGCATGATGCCTCTTAAGAGAAACTGGGACTATACTTATTTTTTGTTTGTTAAAGAGAATAATTTTCCCAGCATGTTACATATGGCTATCACTTGTTAGCTGTGCAACCTTATGCAATTGTTTAACTTCTCTGTGCTGCAGTCTCATCAAATGGAAAAGGGAAATGATGATAGTGCCTCCGTCATTGGAATGCTGTGAAGATTAAACAGCTCCTAACTCTTCATAGGAGCTCAGTGCTTAATAGCTATTATTTTATTATTTCTTCTGTATGCCCTTTTGTCGGTAATAATGAGAATATTAGGGGCTAAGGGTTGGTGAACTGTTGCATATATTTTACTCCTCCCTTCCGTTACCTTGTCACTCCTTGCAACATGGTAATTAAATATCAACTCCATTTTACAGATCTAGACATAGACACTTACTAGGTTAAAAACATTCTCCAAGCTTGCACAGCTAGTGAGTCAGAATTTGAGTCCAGAGAGTTTAATTCTGAGAAGTCTGATTCTTAACCAGGGCGTGTGTGTGTGTGTGTGTGAGAGACACAACTTGAAACAGCTGGAAAGGGGAATGGATGGCCCTCAGAAAATGCTAGTGACTTGAAGAAAGAGACAAACTTGTTTTAAGGGTTTTTGGTTGGAAGGACTCTTCGATTGTCACCTCCTGTCATGCCCACCATTTACTCAGCCCTTCAGCTCTCCAGTGCAGCCTCCGCACTTGACAAATGCTCCCCACATCGCAGGTGCCCTACACAGTTGATTCTTTTCTACTTACCTGATGGGGTTTGTAAAATAAGCATTTCACTAAATAGTGACACCTCTCTAGACAGAGAGAGCCTCTCCCCCGTTCAACTCCCACACAATGTTCGCCTGCCTAGATGTCGTGACTCTTAATCGCTTCGGCTGAATCTGGCCCTGTGATGATCAGTCCTGCTAGAAAGCAGCTTCTCCTGTTTAGCTTTGTGTCTCTGTTGACGAACATGTAGCCTGAGACCCGTAATCACTTAATCAGTGTCTGCCGCATTCATGGGAGCAAAATCTCTTCAGCTATTCAAATTGTTGTCTTTAGTGTGAAATCATTTCTTAGGATTGCAAAGACGGAACATGGGTTTTGGATTCCATTTACGGTACTTATAATTTGCAACCTCTCTTTTGATGGTAGTGTTGTATTTTTGACAGACAGAACTGTGACAAATTTTTTAAAATGCTGAGATATAAATTAATCTGTCTAGTGTATTCGAAGTCTAGATATATAATTTGCTTGAGTCTAATTTTTTTTTACATGATAACTTGGTCTTGTGAGTGTTGTTACAGCTCACAAATAGGGAGAAAGAATATAAATGCAGGTGATCTGTGAAAGATTTGATGAATTTCCAGCATTATAGAGGTTGTATTATTCAAATCCTTCCTTCACATTCCAATGGTTTCTTAATCACCCATGATATGAAAGACTTTTCTAGACTTCCCCTGAAGCAGGTCTGATTAGGGAAAGAGGATTTTTACATATTCTAAGACATCTTAAAACATACAAGGTTAGTTATCCTGGAAATTATTGTCTGGGAGTATGATTCTATTTGATGGTTTTGATTTATGATCATTGGACCTTATATAGACAAGACAGATATTCCAAGAATACCAAGATATCAGGAATGCAATTTAAAGATTTTTGAGTGGAAAAAGGTTTTCATTCTAATAAAAGAAAAAGGAAGAGAATTTTAATCTTGAAATATCCCATGGCCTGGTGATATGCCCCACTAAAAGCCAAATGAATGGCTATGGTTGCAGCTTCCCTATTCAGATATATCATTATATTTGTAAGAAGCTTAAAAAAAAACAACAAACCCCTAGCTCGTGTGACTTGGTGGGTTGAGTGTTGGCCTGTGACCCAAAGGGTCACCGGTTCAATTCCCAGTCAGGGCACATGCCTGGGTTGCAGGCCAGGTCCCCAACAGGGGGCACTTGAGAGGCAACCACACATTGATGTTTCTCTGCCTCTCTTTCTCCCTCTCTTCCCCCTCTTTAAAAATAAATAAATAAAATCTTAAAAAAAAAATCTGAACAAGATTAAAAAAAAACACAGACTCTGTGATCTGACAGACTCAGTTAATTTTTTTTCTTTGTTTCTTCCTTTATTAAGCTAACTTGCTCATGAATTATAGCTATCTTAGTAAATTCCTGTTGATGGTGAATTAGTCATTTTTAATGAAATTTCCTTTCTATGTGAGGCACTTTGACCATAGTTTCTATCACCATGGCAACTAGTTATTGGTATTAACAGTGCCAGAGTCATGGATTTTATTTCCAGAATTGATCCCTTAATAGTATACTGTTTATGCTTTCAATACATCCAGACCATTGTTTTCCAAGCGTATGTTTCAACGGAAACCATAAAAGGTATTATTATAAATGAGGGGCACAAGACCCCGACTTCTCAAAGTGTGGTCTGCAGATCCATGTTACAAATGCAGATTTGGGGATGAGAAAGAAGAGCTACTGAATTAGGATCTCTGGGAGCCCTAGAAACTGCTTGTCAAACAAGCAAACCAAATCCTGCCTGCTCACTGTAATGAGATAAAAAGGATAGCATTTTTACTTATAAGGTCAGCAAGTTATCATTAAATAGCTGAATGATAAATAACTGAGTATTCAAATGTGTTCTTCAGGTCCCATGGTTTCTTAATCATCCATGGAGTAAGAACTTTTCCAGACTTTTTATTTTTTTATGGTAGGAAAGAATAAATAACATGAAATTTACTCTCTTAACACATTTCTAGGTGTGCAGTACAGTTATTGTTAATGATAGGCAGATCTCTCGAACTTTTTCATCTTGCATGACTAAAATTTTATACCTGTTGATCAGCAACTCCCCTCACCTCCTAAATTTTCCTTGACCTTTGATACAGCAGTTCTGATTGGAGACGAGGGAGTTCCTTCATGCCATTCAAGTAGGCAAATGTCTCAAATATTAGATTCAATTCAGTGGTCCAGTGAAACAGATATAAATAAACATAATTGTACTTTATTTTCCTTAGAATTATTATTTTTTCACCAATATTACCCAACTGAAAGTTATATTGAATGTGAATGGAAACTACAATTTAGAGTTAGTCCAGGAATCAGAAGAAAAACATGTCAGTTTTGAGCTACTGTTTCTTTCAAAAAGCAGAATAGACAAGCAGTAGCCTAATCTAAACAAGTAACAGCAGCTGATATTTACGTATAGATTTATCTCTGAGGACTCATTGCCGTTGTTTCCTTAAACTGTGTGTATGTGAGGTTATAATCTCTTTGAGGACTGTGACTGTAGTCCCTAATAAACATACATACTTCATTGTATTTCCACTTAGACTTTTATAAATGTACCAAATGACATGGCAAGAAAAAAACATTTAATGACTATCTGTTAAACTTATGTAAGATGCTGTTGTTAATAGAGTAGGTTGTAAAAATAATCTTTATACTCAAGAAACAAGCAGTATTGAAAAAAAAAGATGAACGTTTTCCCTGGGATTATTTGACTTCTTAGGGTACTATTAGGGTCAAGATTCAGATTTTTCTGAAACCAAATGCAAATCTACTCCATGGGATTATGTCTTTTGGAAAAAGATAGAGGGAGGGAGACAAAGAAAAAGAGGAAGAGAGAGAGAGCAAAAGAGAGATGCCATCCATGAAACCAGTGCTTTCTGGAGTTGAAATTGACATACTTTAAAAGGAAGTAGTTACTTTTCCTTCCTTTTTTCATGCAAATGACCTCAGTGGTCAATGAAAGAATTATAAAGCCTGCAAATACACCACATGAACATCCATTTCATATTCCCTTTTGAATTAAAGAGTTGGATGTCGAGGGGAGGGTCTTTGCTTTGTCACTTTTCAGTCACAGAGAATAATCTCTTCATTTTCATCCCCTTTGGAATCCATAGTTTTACACAAATGTGCAGAGAGGATCCTACGAAATTGTAAGGGCAACTCTGTAAAGGTTAAAGGATGAGATGCAATTAACCTCTAAATTCAGACCCAATTATTGAAATCAGATTATCCTTTGGTTTAGAACAACGTAACCAGACATTTTAGTGCATAAATGTGTCTGCTAGTGGACAATTAGAGTTGTCAGTTTAAGCAGTCAATTGAAGGGGCAGGTTAAACTGAAATTGGTGGTGTTTTATGACCTTGTACTCAGAAACATTTCTCTGGGAATACAATCATGAGTTTTGAATTGGGTAGGGAAGTAGCAGAATCTAATTATGGCCAAACTACAGTGGCTACCCTCTTTTCACGGATATCGCAAACAACTGACCCATGAAAGGACGGATACTAGATGGATATTCTTGAAAGGCGGCAGTATTTGGTACCAAGAAGATCAAGCAATTTTTGCGGCCTATAATGTGCTTTTCAAATAGAGTCCTGATGGGGAGAAAGAAGGATAATAGATACCATTGTTTTCTTTACCTTCCCCATCTCCTATTTTATGTGCATGTTCATGGCATCTGCACGGAGAATCCTTCCTGGTTCTCACTTGGTCATGAAAATAGCAGCTTCCTATCTGATGGCAAGTAGTCAATTTTAATGATCTTTACTCACTCTGTTGACACTTTGTCCAAAGTGCCTGCCACCATGGCAACCAGTTATTTGGAAAGTGCATTAGGCTAAAAACAAACATTTGTGTGGGAAGAAAAGTGCTTTTTCCATTCAAATTTGTATTTAATGGAGTGAGTAGTTATGGGAGGTGTGATGAGAGATAATTAACCCATACTATCAAGAGTTTCTCAGAGCAAAAAGCGGGCAAACATTCGTAGCCCAAAAACAGCCTGCAAATAGTAGTTAGGGACCTGTGAGCTCTAACACTAGCCAACAGGACAATGACAGGGACTTGAAATAGGTGTGTTCAGCTAATTCGGGCAAGAAAAAAATAGTCAACATTTTGATCTAGGTTCAGTACTAATGATTAGCAGTCATAAGTTCTCTTGTTCATAAGATGGAATTATTCTTAGTAATTAGATGTCCCGATAGCATTTAATTTTGCACTTTGGCTTGTTTACAGAGAGTGTTGCATGTTCCTAAAAAAAAGCAAATGTGGAAGGGGTTATGAAGGAACATTATTAAAGATAGGTGGATTCATTAATGAAACCATGAATAGAGCCCATGCTAAACCATATTCATTCATTCTCTTTCCCTTTTTCCTAAAATAGTATATTTTTAACCTTGTTCTGTTGCAGTTCACCGAAAGGTATTTCTCTCTACTACACTTGTAGAGTTAAGTTAAAATACATGTTAATGGAGTAAAACTGGATAAAGGCAATTGTTACCTAGTATCTATGGCTTTGCCTTAATTCAAATTTACAGTATATTATGTAATTTTGTTGCTATAAACATGAATGCAGATTGGGTGACTTTTTCAGCTTTTTATCTCCGTGACTTACTTTCCTTTCCCATATGAGAATCTAGTAAATGTTTTCTATATTGGATATTAGTACTTAGTTGTATTTTTATTTGAAATTAATATTTAAACTAACAATTAGATCAGATGAAATAAGGATATTTTTCCAAACATAGTTATTTAATTGTAAGGAGCTCAGAAATCTACCAGAGGAGAAAATTAACCACCCTCAACATTTTCCCACGGCTCTTAGTCTCTATATTAGGTAATATTTTGTCAAAAGATGGAGTCGAATACAATAAAAGTATATGGACCAAGCAATGGACTGCCAGTTTGCATACCAATGTACTTCAACGAAATGCTATTGTTATAAGATGTAACTGAGCCACATTGCCAAATAAAAAGGAATTCTGATTAGTTGAATTTTCTACTCAAGGGAAAATAAATTAGACTTTTTTGTTGTTTGTTTCCATTTTGTTGGTAAAGAGTTTCGAATTCATATTACCTGCATCTTTTTCTTAAAATGCACTAATGTAATTTTTAATTATGTTCTTTGGTAAGTGAGACTCTTTCTGGGACAGTGTATCATAATTCTGAACTATTGTTTTCACTCTGTAATGCTAGAAATATGATAAATGATAAAGTTGATGGAAATAAAAATGCTGTGACTCTTGGACCAGAGATTCCTAACTCTTATTCTGACCAAATCTTTCTAAAGTGTGACTGACTCAATAAATAGATATGTTCTATATGTCAAGTATATGCAACTGTCTAATACATAATGAATTATAAATTTATGTATTTATTGCTACTACATTTTTGTAACATGGTCATGAGAGTTTTTCCTTAGGAAAACTGCTTGTAAGCATTACTACTATTATGTGGTGAGAAGAATAGTTACTACTTTAAAATATGATTAACTAATTATTGAGTGTGAATAATAGACCAGATACTTTTATAAGCACCCCTCACATGTTATCTCTTTTAAATTCCCATGAACTCTATGATGTAGGTAACTTTGTTTCCGTTTTTCAAGTATAGAAACCAAGGTACAGAGAGATGAATTATCTGGTCCACATGCATATAGCTAGATATTGGTAATTAATGAGATATTATAAAAGAGGTGCAATTGAAAAAATTGGTGCCCACTGCTCCATATGACAGCATAAATGAAAAAAAAATCCTTAGCAAACTTTCTTTTGGTTCTTTGTCAGTTTCTAAAGTTCAAGGAGAGCTAAGAAACCTAGTTGTTAATACAGAATAATTGGGCTCAGGTTTGCTGTGGTTTATTCCAAGTGGGTATGGCAGAGAGGTCTATTTACTGGTCCTGGTGGCAATCAAGAGATGTGTGTTGATGGGTGACATAACTGTGTCACCCGCAGTCTGTCTGCTCTTAGCTCTGTTTGAGGTACTCAGCTCTGCTGCGGTTGCAGTCTCTGGGGTCCCAGCAGAATCCAGGGGCTTGTTTGCCAGGCAGACCTGAAATAACTGTTATTTATTTATAGCCTCTGGCACTGTCTGAAACATTCTGCAACACAACTAGGTTAACAACTTCAGGTTAACGTAAACACTTGGAAAATGAAAGCACAGGGACCGAGTTGCAAATATGGACAGGCACAGTGGAAGGATGGCGGAAGGGGGAGGCTCAGGCCACACACACACTCCAGAGTCCATGGGTCCGTCATTCTTTCAGGTCAAGTTTGAAGATGCCTGGCTGTAATTAGGTGCGAGTGCCAGGAAGGAGTCTGCTCTAGGCTTTCAGGATTTGGACATGAATGACTATTATAAAGGAAGGAAGTAGGATGAAGAGACAGAAGTTCATGGCAGAATATTCTACTCAGAACTTTGAGCTGCTGATCAAAACTCTGCAATTCATTCACAGTAAAGGTTAGTCCTTGAAATGGTCCTCATGATCTGAAGCTTCCAGCTTCCTCTCTGAGCTCATCTCCTGCCACTCTATTCCTTACTTACTGCACTATGGTGGAGGGCCATCTGGTGTTCCTTGAAAAAGACGAGCGTGCTTTCACCAGGTCCTTTGCCTGATACTGACACATCCTTCACACGCTGGTGCAGAGGTTGCTTTGCCGAAGAGGTACTCCTGACCACCTGCCTATTCCTATGATCTATTACTGCCTATCAGCTACCCCAAAACATAGTGGCTTAAAGCAACAACCGTTTTTATTATAGTGCACAATTTTGGGGGTCAGAAATTTGGGCAGGGCCTGGCTGGGTGAATTGGCTATTGCACTTGGCATTGACAGAGATCATTCAGTGCTATCTCCTTGGGGAATGGCTTTGTAAGGAGACTTCACTCACATGCCTGGCACTTTGGTAGGGGTGAATGAAAGACTGACCTCAACCAGAGTTGTCTTTCAGGATTTTAGTTACTTGTTGCTGTGTAACAGGCTACCCCAAAACATAGTGACTTAAGATTACAAATATTTATTAACTCAGTTTCTGGGGGTCAAAAATCCAGGTGGAATTTAGCTGAGTCCTCTGGCCCAGGGTTTTCTATGAGGCTGCAACTGATGTGTTTTCTGGAGTTTTAGTCATCTCTAGACTTAGTTGGGGAGGAGCAGCTTCCAAACTCATTGGGCTGTTGGTAAGCCTTCAGTCCTTGCTGGTTTTCGGTCAGAGACTTTAGCTCCCTGATAACATGGGCCTCTGCATAGGCCGACCTTCCAACACAGCAACTTGGTGTTTTCTGGAGTGAGGAATCTGGGAGAGAAAGAGCGAGAGAGATCAAACCAAACAGAAGACCTTGTTTTTTGTGACCTAATGCTGGAAGTGATATCCCAACATGTTTGTGGCATTCTCTCTGCTGGAAGTGAGTCACCAGGTCCAGCCCTACTCAGGGGAGGGGGAGACGCAAGGAATATGAATATTAGGATGTGAAGGTCATAGGAAGCCATTTTAGGTGCTACCAACCACAACCAGAGTCTCCGCGTATGACACCCCCAGTCTGGTGCTCTCAGGTTCCCAGGGAAGGTATCCTGAGAGAATTCGGCAATAGCTGCAAGGATTCTTATGTTCTGGCCTCACACGCCTCAGAAAATCGCCTGTACTGCTTCCTTTTGTTCAAGTTAGTCATCAAAGCTAGCCCAGGTTCAAGGGTAAGGGAATCGGGTTCAATGTTTCAAAGCAAGGAATTGCGCAGAATTTGTAGTCATCCTTCAGTTACCACACTACTCTGTATAATATAGTGTGCTTTCCCCTACCACCACATACTAATTACCTGCTTTACCTCATTTTATTTTTCTCCATAGCATTTGTAGTTTTACAAATTTATTATCTGTGTCTGACAACTAGAACGTGAGGTCCAAAGGTCAGAGGATTGCCCCTTTAGTTCATAGATATATCCCCAGAGTTTAGCATAGTGCCTGCCATGGGGTAGGTTTTCAGTAAATATTGTACAATTATTTGGGCCCACCAGATCTTACATAATCTAGTCCTAAGTGATCCTCCAGCTCTTTCCTCTAGGTCAGTATTCCCTATCCACATTGACCTTTTTTAACGTCGTTTTTCCTAAAGCATGCTAAATTTTTTCTTGTCTCACAGCCTTTCTACCAGCTCTCCTGACATTTTCTTGATTTCCAAGTGACTGGGAACTTTTTGTCACGCAGGTCTAAGTTTTAGGGTGACACCTCAGGAAGAACTTCTGTATTTAGGTCCCTGATCATTTTCTATCATATTACGTAGTTTAATTTCTTCATAGCACTTACAGCTAGCTAACAGCGTCTGGTTCATCTGTTTCTCTGTCTGTATCATCCCACTGGAAAATGAGTTTGCTGAACCAGAGGCCTTGTCTGATTTATCCAAAGCTCCGTCCTTTCGTACCTGGAACATTGTTTGGCTCACCGCAGGTCCCCGGTATATTTCATTAATGAAACAAATCTATTGGTAATCAATGTATAGAAATGCTGTTTTTATTTTTCTTAATTTATCTTTCGTATAAAATTTAGCTCTGAGTCAGTTTAGCCTGTAGGTCTTCGTGGTTGGCACCACCTTCCCCGCTTTGTTATTGTTGTCATCACGAAGTCACTGAATGTCATTACACCACTTTTCTTAATGACAGTAAAATATCTCTTAAAGATGGGCCTAATGACCTGAAGTAATTGCGAGAGTGAGCAAACAAAGAGAGCTGCCAGTTGGCCATCGGGACTGATATTTTATGCACAGAGCCTTGTCCCCACGGCAATAAATCTGGCTCTGCCCTTGGATTTAGACCTATCATGTACATTGTTAATTAAAACTTGGGAGAGCTTGTGAAAAACCCCTGTATCTGGAGACTTTTAGAAAGTGTACATGCAAAGTAGTGGAGGTAGAATAACAGTGACACTTAGTGTGTGGGTGTGTGTGGCGGTGGGGGGGGGGTGCTATATTTTGAACCTAACAATTTTCAACAGATAAGAGCACCTTCTTGCTTTCATATCTGTCCTCTTGCATCTCTCCTTTTTTTCTCCCAGCTACAAAGCCCC
The DNA here is from genome assembly GCA_004026545.1 of Mormoops blainvillei. Classification (NCBI taxonomy): domain Eukaryota; kingdom Metazoa; phylum Chordata; class Mammalia; order Chiroptera; family Mormoopidae; genus Mormoops; species Mormoops blainvillei. The sequence continues at coordinate 51,682 of PVJD01005343.1, read as the reverse complement.
CCCCACCCTTTCAACAGATAATACAATATCATTCCTCTGTCTCCCTGAAGTTTGGGAGATAGTGATGAGCCCAGCAGCAGGGAAAGTTATTGCTTCACTGCGGGGGTGCAAGGGAGGCTTATCCAAATGGCTATAGAGGTGATGGCCAGGCCAAAGAACAGAGGTCAGTGGGTTTCAGGCAAGTCTCATGTCTGTTAGTCATTGAGAATGTAGAGCATGGCCACTTCATCCCAGTCTATTTTAGGTAATGCTGTCCCCATGGACAGACCCAAATGCATCCTTACGCATACATGTCTAGTGCCAACATCAGCTAGCAAATCATACGTGTTGAAAAATAACAGTTTAAATCACCACTAATTTACTACCCACCCCCACACCCCAAATAAGAAAAAGAAAAGAAAAAGAGGAGATGACAGAAAGAATCGGCTGGATCAAAGGTAACAGCTCATGAATTCTAGGCGGCTCAAGTCACTGGATCCTGTCCAGTTGCCCCTTTCTCCTCGTGAGAATCACAATGTTGAAAGTGCAGAATATTTGGTGAGAGAGCCCTCCAATCTCGGAGCTCATCTGGCACAGCTACTGTACAAGGACAGAGTCGCACATACACATGTATGGGAACGAATGATGTTGTTTATAAGTGCAGAAACCAATATTGTGAGGTTTATTAATGGGAGATGAAAGTAAGCCTGACCCCTTGAGCTATGGATATGAAGTTGAAAATGTTGGCAGCTTCCACAGGTAAAACAGTTTTGACTTAAGTTATCTTTTAATAGGTAAATGGTGCTAGAAAGTATTGACTTAGAATAGCATTTTAAATTTAGGCCTGTCGTTAGCTAATAGTAGCTTTTTGTCCTTTTCAAGAAGGTAGGCACTCTTTCACTCTCCTGGTCTTTCTCACTTCTAACTCCAAATCTTTTGCCTAAGGGTTTCTTTGAGGTCCATCTGAAAATTGCCAAATTGTAGGATGGTTCTTGGAAAACAATGGAATCACCGTCGAAAAATTACTGGGGTAGGGGTTGGAAGTCTTTTGTTCCAGGTTCCTCAGCTCTATGTTTTGGTGACTTTTGGGAACTCATGAAAGCTATCTTCCTTCCTTCCTTCCTTCCTTCCTTCCTTCCTTCCTTCCTTCCTTCCTTCCTTCCTTCTTTTTCTTTCTTCTTTCTTTCTTTCTTTCTTTCTTTCTTTCTTTCTTTCTTTCTTTCTTTCTTTCTTTCTTTCACATTTTATAAAGCTGAGTGATTTGCAAGAAAGCATTGGAAAATATAGAATGCCAAAGGAATATAGGTATTATTATTCGTGTGCATGAAAATATACTTGTGTTTAATACCAGCTGATAGGTGCAACTTACCAGTGCTGTTGGGTGCAGAGGAAGGAGGCTCTTTGCCAAAAAAGGCACCATTCTTTCCTTATGGAATTTATTATATATACAACTAACCGTTCTGTATGAGCCAGTGTTTTCAGTGCATAATCAAGGTTAATGAAAAGCGTAACAAGAGGAGGGAGTTACGTCCAGGCTCTTTGGGTGTATTGAAAAATGTTTCCTGAGTAGAGATGATAGTAGAGAATTATGTTTTGATTAAGGGATAAATTTCAATAGTGGTACAATAATGGTCTTTTATCAGATTGTAAATTTTCTGAGAACAGGGCCCAACTGGGTTCATTGTTGTGTTTCAAGGTCCAGAGTGGTAGTAGACGCTTAAGTAATGTTTGAGAATGAATAAATTAGGATGTAATTAAGGACCTATTAATATTTTGATGTGTCTGAAATGTAGGAAGAGTTGAAGGCTATTTTAGAGATGAAACTAGAAAGGTAGATGGATACAATGTCATGGCCTCTGAATAATCTTGGCTTGCTTTTCTTTCATCCTTTTAAGTGACGATATTTTGATAGCACCTGGAATGGTGAAATGATAATAATAATACCCACACAACTTATGAGGTAGCTTAGCTTCTCCTTCCCCATTTTATAAGCAAGTATAATGAGATTTAGAGAGATTAAGTATTTGCCTGAGACCACAGAGCTGATAATGGCCAAGCTTCGATGCAAGAGGAGACAGGGGCAGAAGCCTGAGCTAATTCATCCCTCCATATTACTTTCACCCTGAGGGGCCTTTAGGTTTTGTATCTGCATCTTCTGGATGATCTCACAGGGTTGCCTGCTAGGTGCGTGAACCATTGTTGAATTCATCTTTGAACAGAGTCCCTCTGATTCACCCAAAAAGACCACATTCCAACTTCATTTACTATCCATCACTGCATTTTGAATTTAAAGACAAAGGAAAAAGAATGTTCCTTCATGTAATCTCTGGGCTACCACATTGCCTTTAATGATCTTACAATGAAAATCTCACGAGAAGAGTGGAAGCAAGATTCTCCAGGAACTGATTGAAATCCCTATCTTTTAATGTCAGTTGCTTTTAGAGGTAGCATCTCCCCTACTTTTGTCCTGTTGATCATCCACGCAAATAGAATGCTGACATCATTACTTCATAAAGAACATCATTATTAGGGCTTTTCTCTACAGCAGGCACCCTGCCAAGCACTTACAATGCACTATGTTTTTATGCGTACACACCAGCCTATGTGGTTACAGATCCTGTGAGAGGCTGGCACTTACACAAACATTCTCTGTAGGTTCGACGGTGACCCTGAGTTAATTAGTTTAGGATGAAAAATATTTGTGTGAGTTAGGTGGATGCTGAGAGTCAGAAGGACCAGTTTCAGCAGATCTTAGCCTGGCTTCTCTTGTGCCCCAGAGTCGCTAACGGGAGATCACGCAGATCTGCTGACACAATAGGATTTTGCCCCCACTGGGAGTAGGGTGTTTGCTGTGCTTCAGTCATTTTTGTGTCCCCATTCAGTAAGCTGTACTAACACTATCTATGTTCCCCCTTGAGAGGATTTTTACTGTAATGGGACACCGGTGATTCTGAAATCAAACAGGAATATCAAATCTATGTCCTTGCCTGGAAGCAGAAAGTAATAGATAGATAGTTTCCAGCAGTTTTCAGGAATTACAGAGATCTGTTTCCCTGATGTCTACTTCAACTCTGGTTTGACAGCCTTTTACCTGGCTGGTTTTGATACTAAGCTCATATGAAGACAATGAAAACACAGTCATTTTCCTACAGCTAGATATTCTTGTTATTCCTACAGTAAGATGACGAAACTGAGGCTCAGATGTTAGGGATCCTTCACAGCTTCTTACAGGGAGTGACGACAGAGTTTTGGCTTTGAACCCAGCCTGAGCTCCGAACAACTACACAGCTCTGTTTAGTTTTTAAAGGAATTAACACCTGAGCTTATCCTGTAGTGTTTTGTGGGATTGGTTAGTTTTGTATTTAAGATGAAATAAATTACATAGCATATATAATCACCAGGAATTTGATTTCCTATAAATACAGTTGTTGCCCATGGATGAATAAGACAATAGACTATGAGAGAATCATTGTAATTCCCTCATCTTTTATTTTTTAAAAAATCCCCTATTTTTGTTCCTTTTATCTTGAACAGTGTGAAGTATTTGTATTCGTAATATGTATGACTTATAAAAGGAAAAGACGTGGACCTCATTCTTCATTCGAATGATTGTTTGTAGTAGATATGTGTGTCCAATATATTTAAAAACAAGGGAGCAGAAGTACAAGCCAGAGAGAATAAAAGTATTGGGTATCTGCAGAAATTGCATAAAAAGTGCCTGAAACATTCTTTCTGGCTTTCCCCCAATCTTGCTTATTCTTCAAAGGCTTCTTTGAGCAGAAATCTTGAAAAAGGCTGCTCTGACCATTTCAAACCTCAGTGTATGTGAACTCTCGCATGAATTCACAATGAGGAGTGGCCTGTATAATACAAATTATTTTCCATTACATTCCTCCACATTTACTTGATTCTAAGTTGTTGAGGGAGGATAAGATATATTTTACTTTTAGGTATGTTAAGATTTTAAAAACTACTGCTATTTAGGATCTAAAAATGGAGGCAAATATGTATTTGTTGGTGTGATGTTTAATTAAAAAATATATATTTAGGTATTCTTTCTAGAAACCTTTCTATACTTATTAAAAAATGGGGATTAATATATTTTAAGCCCTATAGTGCCTACTATCAGTGCTGACTATATAGTCCCTTTCTTTGGGTGGGAAGTAACAGCTTTATTAAGATATAATTTATACACCATACAATTTACCCATTTAGACGAGACAATTCAATGGCTTTTCGTGTGTTCACAGAGTTATGCAAGCATCACCACAATTTTGGAACATTGTAATTACCCCAGAAAGAAACCCCTGCCCTTTAATTATAATCCTCTAATTGCCACACTTCCTCTCATCTTTAGGCAATCCCTAATTTACCTTCTGTTTTTATAAATTTGCCTATTCTGGACATCTCATACAAATTGACTAAAATAATACATGGTCTTTCGCAACCGTATACTTTCACTTTGTGTAATGTTTTTAAGGTTAATACATATTGAAGCCTGTATCCATATTTCATTCCTTTTTATTGCCAAATAATGTTTTGTTTCATGAATAAACTACATTTTGTTTTTGTACATATACCACATTATTATGAACTTTTAGGTTGTTTCCATATTTTGGCTATTATGAATAATATGAATTGTGAGTGTAAGTTTTTGTGGAGATGTATGTGTTAATTTCTCTTGGGTATAAATCTAGAAGTGAAATTGCTTGGCTAAATAGTGGATCTGTATTTAACTTTTTGAGGAATTGCCCAACTTTTTCAAAGCTGCACCATCTTATATTCCCACTAACAGTGGATGCGGGTTCTAATTTTTCTAACCCTTAGAAACTCCTATTGTTACCTGACTTCTTGGTTCTAGCTGTACTTGTGGATGTGAAGTGATGTCTGCTGGTGGTTTTGATTTTGAATTCCCCGAATAACTAATGACATTATTATGTGTGGAGCAGGTTGGTATATGTCAATTCTTGCTCTTCAAGTTCTGATCCTCTTAAACATAAATATGTCTTGAGTTTTCTATATTTCTTTGGTATTAAAAGGAGTTTTGTCTCATTTTCATCTTGCATTTTAGTTTACAAATGTCATTTACATTAAAATATCATTTAATCTCACTAATTATTTTTTTTTTAATGGATGAAAATCAACACTCAGAAAAACATATGTGACTAGCCATATACCTAGAGCTACTGAGTCTCATTACTGGGATTTAAAAATAGGTCCATTTATTCCACATCCTATAATTTCCCCCTTCCACCCTTATTCATAATAAGTGAATTACCAATTTGGCCCTATAGTAATCTTGTACCTTATATTTCAATGTGTAAGACCACATTTTTTTAAAGGCCAAGAAATGACCAAAGTTCATTTTCCCCAAGTTCAGCCTACAGCATTCAACTTTGACGTTTTGCTCAGCTCTGCAACAGAGTCTTGCTTTTGGCTAAGATAGAAGAGCTTGTATCTGACCAAGCCTCTACAGAAAACAATCATAAGAAAAGCACAGTTGGGCAACCAAAGCATCCGGGATCTGAGGGTTAAAGATGCTGTAGGAAAGGGTGAGGCAAACCTAACGCTCTACTTTTCATCAAAAGCGTTCTCTCTTCATAGGCGGTACGGGCAGAGAGCAGTGGCCCAGAGCTTCTGGCTGTCCCCTGGGGCAGAGTAGATAAAAGATGGAATTCAGGGCCATGGAGGAAGTCAGGAGCCTGAGAGGCGAGATTCTAGAGAGAAGGCATCAACAGTGATCAAATGGACTTGACATTCTGAGGGTCCCTCCCAGCCGAGGCATTTCCTGATTCCTATTCGGGGCAGGAGGCTAAAGCCAAGCAGGGATGAATCGGGGCTAAAAATCTACACAGGGCTTCTATCAGAACTGTGGCATCCCAGGCCTTAAGGTCGCTTATTGGTATGTTTAGTAAACATAGAAAAGAATATGAAGAATTAACTCTTAGAATCAATAACAAAGAATCAAGTGAAAACTCTAGAACTTAAAAATAAGGAGCAATTACAAACCCAATAGTTTGGTTACATAGCAGCAAAACAAAGCAAAGAACTAGAAGCAGCCTATTAAATGATGCATATTTACACAGAAAATAAGAAAACATTGTTGAGAGAAAGAAAAAAATGTCAGTGACTAGAGGGATGTACTGTATTAGGAGAAGGCTCAGTATTGCAAAGATGTCAGTTCTCACCAAAATAATCTATTTGTAATGAAATTTCAGTCAAAATCCTTGCAAGTTATATTTTCCTGTGGACGTTCAAAGGACCAAAGTAGCCTAGGAATTCATTATTGAATGAGAACAAAATTGGAGGAATTACTCCACCAGATATTGAGACTTTTAAAACTACACAATTAAATGGTGTGCTCTTGACAAAGGACAGACAAATAGAGCCCAGAAATAGAGCCGTGTACGTAGGGTTGCCTGATTTATGTAAAAGATGTCATTGCAGTGCATTGAGGATGTGGGGGTAAAGGTGGTCTTTCTAATCAAAGGTGCTGGATCCATTGCATATAGAAATGAAACAATAATTTAATTCCCCATGGACATGATATACCAAGGTAAGCTTGGATTGCTGATCCACTTTGAAAAGTAAACCAGCAGAGATTTTAGCAGCTAGCACAGTTCACTCTGTGAACTTAAAAGGGACAAAGGTTTCTTAAATGAAACACAAAAAGCTTACAATATTGATGAATGGAAGTTTTAAAAAATTAAGGACCCTTTAAGGACTCAAGAGGGCAAAACAGCAAGCCACAGGATAAAAATTAATTGCAGTACATATATCTCACAAGAGATTGCATCTGGTGTAAATAAAAAAAAGATGAATCAATCGAAGAATGGCCGAATTACTTCAGCCAACACTTTGCAAATGACCAATAAATTTGGGAGTGTGCTCAATTTTATTAGTCATCAGGGAAGTGTAAATTACAGTCACAATACCAAACCACCACCTACCCAGGAGATTGCTAAAGTGAAAAAGACGGACGTTTTGAGGTTTGGTCAGGAGGTAGAGTGACCGAAACCCTCCCATGCTGCTGGGGAACGTAGTTGGTTTGGAGAATTGTGACCGGTCCACAGCTAGGTTTAATCCGGTCAGAAATGCATTGGTATGTTCACAAAAGACAGGTATAAAAATAGTCATAGTAGCACACTTTGTCATCGCCCCAAACTAGAAAAACCCCAAAAGTTTATCAATGGCATTATTTATAAAATAGACTTACATACAGCAAGGACAATGAACAAATACTCCTACATGCAACAGGATGGATGAATGGAAAAAGCAGAATGTTGTGTGAACGAAGACAGACACAATATGGTAAAGCAGAGTCTACTTACATGTATTTCAGTAAGATGTAAACTAATTATTTGGTGCTAGAATTAGAAGGATGGTTATGTCGGGAAGGACCGGAAGATAGGCTCTGGGGGGTAAGCAGTTTTTTAATTTCTTCATCTGGGAGCTCTTTTTATGGGTATGCTTATTTTCAGAAATTCCTTAAGTGTTCACACAAATCACATTTGTGATTTGTGCACTTTTCTGAATGCATTAGATGTCAATAAGCATTTAAAAGTTATTAGGATTTTTTTAAAAAGCTCTTGGAGGAAGCTAAAGGAAAAATCTTAATTAAGAATCAAACCACGTAGATGGTTTAAGATGTGAGAGGTTCCCACTTAATAGGTGCATTGGTTACAGGCCTGTCCGTTCCATTATCTGAGGCCTTTCTGAGCCTACCTTGGTGACCCTTTCACAGGTGTCTTAATCTACTTAACATGCAGTTTCTTAAAATATAGATTTTACTTCCATATTTAAAGCAACTGTGCTGAACAAAAGAGATGGATTAATTGATGCTTTAAAATCCTATAAAAATGCTAAATCCCAGCAAATGAAATTTACATCTTAAACAATCAATTTTCACAAGCAAATGTCTAAGCTCAGGAAGAAACAGCCTGGCAAATTCATCTGGTGTTCTGTATAAATACAATTTTAAACTACCTCCATTTTTTTTTTCATGCCATGCCATCTGCCGAATGGCTCTTGGAATGGAATTTTAATCTCTAATTGCAAATGCAGGGATTAAAAAGGTTACATTCAAAATGTGCTGAGAGACGGACTCACAATTCAGAAAGAAAAAAAAATTCTCTATCTGCAGGTTTTTCTGGCGTAGATGTTTTCTGGAAATGATAACCGGGTCTTTCACAGTCAGAAGTGGAAAAGGGAAATAACCTTCTCCGATTGGGTCTGAACTGTCTGAGCCTTGTATAAACGCCAGCTGCTTTTGGCGGTGGAATCAGAGGGAGAATGGACAACTTTACCCTTCCATTGTCTGAGAAATGAGAGCATTATTTTAGTTGTCAGTTAAACAATGAAGATGAAGAAAACAGAATATAACACTTCTTCTTTTTTTTTTTTTTTTGGTTTGGGGACCAAACCAAACCTGACAGCGATTCAGTTCAATGAAGATATAGGGGGAAAAAAATCATAATTGGAAATGGTAAATTCTACATTAAAACCCCCGGAAAATTATATAAACAAACGACAAACATATACCCAGGCTTTTAAATTGGGTAGACATGTATGAAAAGATTTCAATTTAATTTTCAGCGTTAATATGTTCAACATGTAGATATAGATATCAATTCTTCCCCCTTCTAATCTTTCTCCCCTACTGTTTCCCCACCCGGCCCCAGCTCCCGTGCACTACAAGACGTTCAAATGTGCACACCATGGCTGTACCTTCTCTGTGCACTTGCTTAAAGGGGTCTTACTTGGACTGCTCTCTGGACAGCCAAGTCAAATCACTTTCAGTAATGATGTTGACAAACTGGAGTGTCATTATGGAAGAAGATTAGGTACCCTTTTGAACTTTGTATCATGGAAACTTGAACTTGACTTTATTGTTCTTCAATTGTTTTAAATGTGTATATTTTGTCTACTCAACTGCATATCGAGGACTATGACTTGTTGTTTTATGTTTCCTAATGAAAGAGAGATTATAGGGGGCTTATTGAAAAAGCCTTTAAAAATTCAAAATTAATTAAAAATTAATTTAAAAAAATTAAAAGAGGACCATTTAAAAGTTATAATGTGCACATTTTTGTAATATAAAATATTATTTTTGTAATACATTTTAATTCTCCCATGTTTCATGATTTTTGTGAATAAAACATGTGTGCACATATAAAGATATAGATATACAGGTATACATACACATATATCACATATATGTGTTGTGTGTATATATCTGTGTATCTCTATCTCTACATTTACATACGCCAATTGTCACCCTATAATAAACTTTTGTAGTGTATGGGAGTATTTCCTATGGAATATTACCTTCCTTCCTCCATCCCTAAAATGACTCAGAAAACCCCATGAAATGAAGATTAGATATTGAAAACAGCTCAAAGGGGAAAACACTTGAAGAAGCTTGGACTAGAATAGCTGTGGTTAATCAAAAGTAACCTTGCCTCTGAATATTGGCTTTGATAAGGATAAATTAATGAAACTGAGTTAAAGCTTCTCCTTGGTAAGGGAGGGGGGCCAAGGACAGAAGGCTCTGTCCTCATGATCTGGGTTTCAGTCTTACCCACCAAACAGAGCTTACTCCACCTGAGGAATGGGATCTTACTTTTGAAATCTAAATATTTAAAATAGAATGAAGAATTCCCCCCAAATAGAATTTGAAGCAAGGAGTACAATGTGAAAAAGTAGCTGTGACCTCAGTATAGTGATGGGATCCACTACATGTTTTAAGGTTCATTTGCGAATGAGAATAAAGAAATTAAGAGCAGCCTCTCAAAACTCTACAGTGTCTAATGAATTATGAGGGTGACAGAGCTGTCACCTGAACTTGAGTAACAGCCTTTGCTTTCCAAAGCATCATCATTGCCACATAATAACACAAATCCCAATAATCACCCATAGTGTCTGGTCAAGACACACTTCTGTATCCCTGAGATCATGGAATTTCGTCTTTTCTGCCTCTGACTAGATTCACGGCTCTGCTTTTTGTTCTTCTAGCATTTCCTCAGGGGGTATGTTGCTTTTCTTTTCCAGGTCCGCTCTTCTTGGTAGGACCACATTTTCTCCTTGGGCAACAAAAATACATCGGTGGGTTGGGGCGGGGAGACAGCTTACTTTTCTCACTTCACGATATAATGAAGCATTGAATTAACAAAATAATAGTTGTTTCCTAAAATATCTTTACCGTTTCTTATGTTAAAGAAAAAATTATTCATGGCACTTGTTGAACAGCAAGACAGACTTTATAAGGACTATTGCAATAGGTCCAGGGGCCACTGCAGTGGGCTTTTGCAGTAGGGGACAGAGATTGGGCTCCACTCTGAATCCAGGGAAAATGGGAATTTAAAGCCAAGAAGCAGGTAGAAAATTGCTAAGAGAAAACATCAGGGATAAGGAAGGATTCTGGCTAGACTGACCTACGAGGATTCTTGCTAAAGGCCAGGCAGGATGATCAGAAATACCCTGGGGTCTAGAGGGGGATGAGAGGTGTGATCAAATATCAAGGGTGGAGGATTCTTGCTAATCTGTCTTGACAAGATTCTTGCTCGGATTGGATCTAAGGACACGCCCAAGGACAGTACCTAGTGAGAAGAGCCTCGGGGAACCTGCCCAGAGTTTGGTCTTTGTCTATAGCCGCTTGCCGCAGGAGTATGCAAACACGCATTTGAGAGGGACCAGAGAGGGTGAATGGCGAGGAGTGGATATGCGGATGCCAAAAGGATGCCAAAATTTTATGCCTCCTTTCGTCGATGGCAGTCACTTTGCGTGACTTGGCATTTCCTGTTTTTCCAAACCAGCCTGCATGAGACCATAAAAGATTTCATGTCTAAATCTATAAAAAGTCATGATTCACACAAACCTATAATCCATATAAGATGTGTTGCAACTAGGGTTGTTTCTCATTCTGTGATGATTTTATAGTTCTAACAATCAAGAATCATTGACTTACTCTTAAATATCTAATGTGTGAAGTTCAATGTCTTTTGCACAGTGCAAATACACTTTATTCTTTATTTTTTAAAAATCCAAACTGCTATTCACCATGGCAATGCCCCAAAGAGTCAAATGTTGCATTTCAAAAGAAAAGCTTTAAAGATTGTCCATGGATCAGGTCTGGTGGGCAGTGCTAGTCTCTCCCAAGGAAATCACAGAACTTATTACTGAGGGTTAAAGCCAAAACAAAAACAAAAATCTCCTCCTGCCCTCACCCAAAGCAAAACAAAACAAAACAAATGCAAAGCTTTTAATGGTAGAAGGCTCTATTTAAAATAATTGTTTGGGTTTTAGAATAAATGGCTCCATCATCTTAGGCTATTATCAAGTCAATATACCCAGAATACAAATGTGTTTTCTCTTCATCTGGATTGATTCATTCTTGTTAAAGCTTTGACCTAACTATCACATGCTTTGGGTGACATTGGGACAGAATGTCCTATCAAAGCCAGCTGTCAGCACAGAGAGATGGGGTGTGAAATGGAAGAAATAATAGAAGCATCCTCAGTGCTTACTGAATTCTTTGGAAGAATTTGACTGGGCTACATCATCTTATAGTATTGCCTAAGTGAAAAGACTTTGTCTAAGTCACTTGCTTCTGTCTTTCATCAGTCTGTCAGGGCAAGAGGGGCTAAGACGCCAAAGGAAAGGCTTTAAAGTGATGGCACATAGGTGGGAGGGAAGGAAAGACATTGAAACTGATGCTTTAGGCAGAGGTGATGGGAAAATACGCGTTGTGGAGTCACGAGCAATGGAATAGTGAAAGACTCTGTTGAAAGACTGTTTCAAAGGATGTTTTCCAAGAGCTTTTCATCATTATTAATGGGAGACTGAAATGTGTAAAGGAGATTGTGTGACTAGGATGAGGGGGAAGATTAGAATTTGTGGAGAACAGTTATTAGTGTGGAAAGTTCTCAAATCAGTGACACTAGTGTAAACTGCCAGCTACCAAGTCACTTGTTCTTTGTATAGAAATAGGATCTCTGTCTTCTTCCAAGTCTTATTCTATTTCCTTCCCGGACTTAAGCACACCTGCCCAGATGTGTTCTCTTTCTCCCTTTTTCTCTCTCCTTCCACACCTCCTCTCTCCCTTCCTCCCTCTCCCTGGATATTTGGGAGTCTTCATAACTTTAATTGATATGGGATGGTGTTAATGGAGATAATGGGTTTACTGATTTCTGAACTGTTAATCGTTGCTGATGTTTCTGTGATAGATGTTTCAAATAAGAGTCAGAATTTCATCCTAAGTCATTTCACTGAAAAGTCCTGAGAAAGCTTGGAGTGTTCACTTCAGTTTTCTTAGCTTGGGCTTATAGTTTTCTCCTTCATAATTTTCTTCACTGTCGGAATGGCTGTTAAATGCTTCCCAGCTCTCAGTGGGAATCTGGAGAAATGCATCTGACTTTTCTGGTGTCCTTGTTTGATAAAAAACAAAGTCCTAAGATCAATGTCCTAATCTTTGGTTGTGCAAATATATGCATTTCTTTATTTCCCTAAAGCAAACTTCACAACAGATAACAGATCTCTTCCCTGACACTTCAACAGTTCCTCTGACAGATAAATTTGAGGGCTATTATTTCACAAAGCGCATTGGAAGGAGCAAGCCTAGTTTGCAAATGAAGCTGATACCCGAGACATAAGTTCAGGTTGCTAAAATACATCTGTTGGTGGATTGGGGTGAGGAGAAGTGACTCAGACCATATTCACGGAAGAAAATGACTTCTTTCTGTATATGGAAAACAATATTTTAAAGTGGTCCAACCTCTTTCATTCACCAGAAGTTTATTGAATGCCTCTTACAGTGTCAGACACTAGGCTGCATGGGGGAGAGAAAGTTGAATACAATGCTGTATTTGCCCTCCAGTCACTCATGGATTTGTTGGCTTTTTGAGGTTTTGCTTTGTGTGTGTGTGTGTGTGTGTGTGTGTGTGTGTGTGTGTGTGTGAGATAAAAAAATACATGAAGGGCCATCAACAGGATGGAAGCAGGAGTGCAACTCAAAAAGAAGAAAACAACTCTAGTTTGGAGGGTTTTTGTTTGTTTTCATTGCTTTGTCTGCTATAGAGGTACCTGGGAATGAAACATGAACATTCAATGACAGAATGATCAGAGGGGTTAGTATCCACCCTGGTTACCAGCCAAGGGGCTCCTGGGCTATAGGGTTTTCAGTGCTAAAACTGAGAAAACGTTGGGCAAACCTTATGCTCAGGTTTTCAGAGAAAGGGACATCTTGAACTGCTTAAGTCTATACATGTCTTGTTTTTAAAAGTTGCTGATTAGTTATTTCCATTGGCAGAATGTCTACAAGCCTGGGAGGATCTTTAGAGTATAATTTCAGTAACGTAGTTGAGTATAAGTCTAACGGTCAGCAGTGAGTCCTTACGTGCGATCCTGGGTGGGAGATGAATTGCAGTAGAGTAAAAAGCAAGGCATAGAAGAGGAAAGAATCTTCCAAGGATTACCACCTCTTTCAGAGTTTTCCGTATTTGTTCTTGTCTTAATCATGTATGAATATAGATTCCTGGGCCTACTCCAGAATTAGCCAATCAAGTTCTTGGGACTGTTAGTTTTTGCAGGCAATACTTGGAAACCTTGCAGGAGGGCTGCCCTGAACGTCCTGTTTTGTTTTGTTTAAATCATGCAGTTCAGCTCTAGGTCTGTAGTTCTAATTAGTGTGTGTTCTTAGGGTGCTTTCGAGTAATACTAGATTTGAGGGAGAGGCATGCTTAAAAGACTCAAAACATTAAATTGTAACTGTGGAAGATACATTAATCACTTCTTTTGGTCTTGCCTTTAATTTAAACATCATTAGGAATTACTCTCTTTTCCTGGGCATTCTTTAGGACATTGTATTTTAGAGAACTCTTCATTGCCACTACAGCTCCGTCATGCATAAAAATGATAGGAAAGCCACCAGTGTTCCAATAAACACTAGCTCTTTGACTGTTGCTGATGTTTTATCTTTTGGTCTTGACTTTAAGTTATAGTTGCTTCTTACCTATTCTTTGAAGATATATGTACTCTGATCTCTATTGTCACAGCAACATTTGGAGTCCTCTCACCACACGGATTTTCAAGTTATAGAAAATGTAAAATTTATACCCGGGTCAAGATATGGCAAAGCAAATATCAAATTTACACACTAATTACATTTGGCACAAAGATAGAACATCACTGCACTAGCTGTCAGTAGGAAAGCGGCAGTAAATACTTGCCGCCTTGCAATAAATGGAACAGCTGTAATGTTGGTAAGTGATTGAACAAGGAGACCATTAGACGGGCGCGGTTCTCATGCCTTGGTAGCCGACGTCAGTGAGCCGAAACCTAAGCCAGAGTCAAGGTACTCAAATCCGTGAAAACGAAAGTGAGAAATGACCAATCACAAAGAGCCAAAGTGGCTTTCCCAAAAGACAACTTCTTACGCCACGACCAATCAAATAATCCCCTGCTTTGCTCTGGTCAGTGCCACGTTCTTCAGCCGCCTTTGGACCTGGTACCGCCCGATTTGTATCAGCATGTGTGCAAATAAACTCTTAAAAATTTTAATGTGCCTCGGTTAACTCTTTAATGATGTGTCTAGTCATAAAACTTAGGTGTGCAGAAAAACTAATTTACTTTTTCATAATTGAATGTGATTTTTCTCTTATTTGCCTGTTAGCGGGAAATGTAATCTTGCATTTTAAGAGTCTCAAAATATCATGCCCACTGAACTGATTTTTGCCATCCATAGGATATAGATATTGCTCTGTTTTAATGAGCACCTGTTACAGGCCAGGTGTTTTTAGAACTACCTTAATCTGCAGTGAGATAATAAAGTCCTGGTGCTGATGACTAATGAATTTGTCTCTTTATGGCTTAAGCCTAAGTTTATCATAGTGTGGCCCCAGACTGGCAGTATCGGCATCGCCTGGGAGATTGTCAGAAATACCAATTCTTGGGCCCCACCCTCGACCTACTGCATCAGAAGTCTGGGTGGAGCTAAAGTTTGAGCGACTCTGGCTTTGGCATCTTGTGCTATGGTAATAAGATGGTCTTGGCCACTGTCCACCAGTGTTTTATTTCTCGAGAAATCCAGCAGAAAAGAAATGGAGAAATGGCCAGAAACATGTTGTCATCTACATAGGAATAATAAAATCATTCTCCTCTTGAATGCTGTGAATATTTTCTGAAAAATTTGTCATAGGAGCAGGCATAGTGGACCCATCTAAGAGGAAATGTATTTGTTATACATGTACCTACTACTCACTAACATTGAGTGATAGATCTAAGGAAGTGTTAACTTCTATCCAAACCATTGCAACATACATATATTTTTCCAATGAGACTTTTGGGGTTCAAATTAGCTTAGGCGACAAGGAAAGATAAATTGTTCATTTAAAGTTATGCTAGTGAAGAGTTCTTTTAGAGAGTGATAAGGTGTGATACCATCAGCATGCAGTGAACAAACCCAGATAAATGATTTACCATTTACAAAAAGGTGAGGGTGGAAGGAATACTGGCCTCTGGGAAACTGACCTTGAATTCTATCTCTTCTTTTCAAAGGGATTTCTGTTTTCCATTCCATTTGACAACTGTGAGCTGCACCTCAGTGAACTCTTTAAAAAGAATATCAATAACGATGCGTTGCTTTGCATTTATAAGCCACACAGAAGCTACTCTTCTGTTATGGCTACCTTTCCAACACTTCTCACTATGCTTGGCCTCAGCAACAAAGCTAGGGCAGTGGATTGAAATCGAAGAAGCAATTAAATACCAAAGTTTCTTTTCCCTGTTGTCCTTCCTGAATAAGATATTTTAGACATAGTGAAAATCATCTCTCAGGTACTGAGGTAAAGCAAGATGCTTCCTGGAAATCCAATGCCGCAAATCCTTAACTGATACTCAGAAACTCAGAGATAGGGGACATTTCTTGGAAGCATAGTCAGAGTAAATTTGGTTTTCTCCCCTTTGGAAATAGCAAGATAGACGGTAAATTACCACATATGTACATAAAATACACTTTAAAATAAAATATAAAGATATGTAGGGTTTAATATGCTAATTTACTGCACTACTGGACAGTGGTGTACCAATAAGAGTGACACTGTAGCACTCCATGCAAAACAATACATGTGCAGATTCAGTTTTTCACATAATTTTAGGTCAATAAAGAAATCTCCCCAAAATGTAGAGTCAGATTCTTTGCTCTAAGCAAACCTGGGACGTTGGAGTGGTCACCCGCTTATGGGTGCTCATACTCAAGGTCAGAGAAGTTCAGCAAGTTCACCAAAGATTATTTTCTGCAACTGGTGTCAAGACCCATCATCAGGTTTGCTTAACTCCAAATGTCACACTCCTTACACTCCACTACCGTAAACTAGAGCTCTGACTACTTAGAGAAGACTTTCCCTGAGTGCTAAAGCTACCTCTTACCTTTATCTTCTTCCTCCTTGGTCAACCCGGTGTCTTGTTAATGAGAGTTATCCAGAGAACCATTCTGAGATCTTAGTGGAGCGCACAGTACAACTTTAAAACACGCTTGGAAGTCACACCCGACATTTGTTAGGAACCCAGGAGATATTTGGAAAATGCACAGCGTTGATTGGCTTATAGAGAATGCAATATGATGTCTACTTTTATCTCCGTGGGGTGGAATGAGAAGAGAAACAGTACTTGACATTGCAACATATCTCCTTCTTTTCCTCAGATGGCCTCCGGAGCCTGAGAACTAAAGGACTTTTACTGAGCTCCAAATATTTTGCTAATTCAAACCACACTTCTGTGAGAGTTAGGCCTGCAGAGCCTTTGGGATTCAGCCTGCCAGCATTTTGATACTGTGGAAAGTGAATGCTGAATATTTATTTAACACTAATGATCCCTGCTGGAGACTTTCTTCTTCAGATGTAGTTTCTATTGTACTCTGTTGTTTCTGCAACTTATAACCATGTCACTAATTTTGCATGTAAGAAGCCTTTTAATTTAAATTATTGTTGCTCACCTTTTTTATCAAAATATCTTTGGACTCTGCCTGTGCATACGGCCTATTAGACTGCATGTCCTGTCAAATTCACTGTTGATTTGATCAAACCTGTAATTAGTCTTATACAAACAATTGTACACATTTAGCAACTTTATATTTATTATTTTGCATTCAAAATAATAAGAGTGCAAATGGAATTCATTGTTATTATAAAGTACTTGCACTAACTTGTGAAGAAGTATAGTGTTATTTGAACATGAGTTTGGATTAGTAAACATACATTGCAAACCCTCTGGCAACCACTAAAAACATTAAAAAATGTGTATAAATGATATGCTAAAAAGGAGAGAAAATGAAATGATATAAAATGTTCAGTTAAAACTACAGAAGGCAGCTAAAGAGTGGAGGACAACAATGGGAACAAAGGATGGGGAAAAAAATAGGAAACAATAACAAATAAGAGATTAATTTAACTACATCAGTAATCATTTTGAATAGTCTAAATCAATAATCTGAATGTATAAATTAGAAGACGGAGATTGTCAGAGTGGATAGAAAAATAAGACCCAAATATATATTCTACACAAGAAACCCACTTTAAATAAAAAGACACTATAGAATAAAAACAAATGGATGGAGGAAGATATACCATGCTCGCACTAATTAAAAGTAAAAGGTAGCAGCTATATTAAATTTGACATTGCCAACTTCAGAGCAAGGAGAGTTATCAGGGATAAAGAGAGGCATTTCATCATGATAAAGGGGTTAATTCTTCAAGAAGACATAATTCTTAATGTGGGTGCACCTAACAATGGTGTCGAAATAAATGAGGCAAAAACTGATAGAACTGCAAGGAGAAACAGATGAAAACACTGTTTTAGTTGGAGACTCCAATACCCCGATATCAGAAGCGGACAGATTGAGCAGGCAGATAATCAGTAAGGATATTGTTGAATTCAACGGCACCATCAATCAGCCGGATGTAATTGACATCTATCGACCCCTTCATCCAACAACATAGAATACGCATTTTTCTGAAGCTCATATGGAACACTCACCAAGAAAGACCACATTCTGGGCTGTAACATACTTCAACAAATTTAAAAGCATAGCGAACATATGTCTCCTCACAGACCGCAATGGAATTAGGTAGAAATAAATGACAGAAAAACAGCTGGAAAATTCCAAAGTACTTTTAGATAAAACCAAACACTCCTAAATAACATATAGGTCAAAGAAGAATTCTGAAGTGAAAATAAAAAATATTCTGAACAGAACGAAAATATACCTTATCAAAATTTGTAGGATGAAGTGACACAATGTTTGGGGGAAAATTTAGAGCACTGAATGCATGTATTGAAGAGAGATCTAAAATGAATAATCGAAGCTTCCTCCTTTGGAAACTACAAAAAGAAGAGCAAATTAAATCCAAAGAAAAGAAGTAATAAAAATTAGAGCAAAAACAGATGAAATTGAAAGCAGGCAGTCATTGAAAAAATCAACAAAACTAAAACCCATTTCTCTGAAAAGATCAGTATAATTTTAGGCCTCTAGCCAGGCTAACTAAGGAAAAAAAAAGATGGCACAAATTACTAATAATAGAAATGAAAGAGGGACATTACTACAGGTCTCATGTTCGCTGAATAGATAGTAACGGAATACAATAAATAATTCTGTGCCCACGATTTCATAATCTAGACGAGATGAACACAAGAAGAAATCAACAGTGTGAATATGTGTATATTAAGTGAATTGAATCAATAATGAATAACTTTCCAAAATACAAAGCCCCAGTCCTAGATTAGTTCACTCTTCTACCAACATTTAAGGCAGAAATTATACCAATTCTCTACAATTTGTTTCAAAAGATAAAAGCAGAGGCCATAATTTCTGATTCATTCAGTGAGGCCAGCATTACTCTTTTATTAAAACTAAATTAAGAAGTTAATTTAGTTAACTTCTGCACACGCTTGGGTTGCAGGCCTGTCCCTGGTAGTGGTGTATACAACAGGAAACCAGTCGATGTTTCTCTCCCTTTCTTTCTCCCTCCCTTCTTCTCTCTCTATGAATAAATAAATAAAATCTTTAAAAATCAATAAAAAATAAAAAGAATTATACATCAGGACCAAGTGGGATTTATCCTAGCTATGTAAGGCTGGTTCAACATTTGACAATCAATTAATGTAACCCATCCCATTAACATGCTGAAAAAGAAAAATCACATGATCACATGAGCAGAGGCAGAAAATGCACTTAAAAAAAATCCACTCACGATAAAAACTCTAAGTAAACTAGGAAAAGAGGTAGCTTCCTCAAGTTGATAAAGAACATCTACAAAAACCTACAACTAACATATTTAATGGTGAAAAACTAGAAACTTTCCTTCTAGTAGAAGAAAAAAGCAAGGATATTTTCCCTCAGTACTCCTTTCCAATGTCATACTGGAAGTCCTAGCCAATGCAGTAGTACCCAAAAATGAACTAAAAGGTATATAATTTGAGAGTCATGATATGTAAATGTAAATCATGATCCAATTGAATTCTTGATCTGACAAATCAAAACTATAAAGGACAATATGGGGACAATTGGAAACATTTAAACGTGGACTATTTATGAAATAGTTTTGGAAAAATTAAATTTCGTGGTTATGATTATGGTATTTTGGTTATGTAAGAGATATTTGCTGAAGTATATAGAGTTAAAGCGTCTTAAGAGCTGTAATTTACTTTCAAAAGTTTCAACAAAAGGTGTGTACTCAATAATATAGAAATAGGAATTCATTTATTTTGTCTTTCAATGGGGGAAAGATTAGTGAAAATTATATTTATGTATGATGAGACTATACAAAGTCAAATTTAGACACTACTCATTGAAATAGAAATTGATGCCACTTTCCTGGAAGGCAGTTTTGGTACATTTTTTAAAAAGTTACAAAACATATGTGTACACTTTGACACTTCTACAAATTTATTCTATTAAGATAATCAGAAAGTGATACATAGACTTACATAAGCATATTCCTTGAAGATATATATAATGAAAATTAAAGAGAACAACCTAAATTTCCTAAATTGGCTTCCATCAGTTTTCCAGGGCTGGCCATGCCTATTAGTTCTGGCTAATCAGAAAATCGTATCTTTCTACCTGCCTTGGCTAGTTCAGGGTGGGGCACATGACCCTGCCAAAATAAACCTGAGACTTTTGATGGAGTGTTTGGGAGAGAAGCATTCAGTCTTCTACTGGATTCGAACCTGAAAAAATGTAACGCAAGACTTGCAGGAATACACCGTGGAGAGAACCCTTTTCGAGAATGAGGCTAGTACATAGGAAAGTAAATTTAGAATGCAGAGAGTTGTCATTTATGAACTTGGTCATTTAGGGACGTGGCTCCATACGGAATTGAAACTCTGGAGTCTTTAAGTTACTAAGATTTTTTTTTGGTCCTAAATTCAATTTGAGTTGCATTTTCTGTTACTTGGAACAGAAATCATTCTGACAAACATAGTATTTTTAGACATGAAATTAGAAATGTGCCAAAATAAAGGATATGTAAACATTCCTCACGTTAAGAACATGGACACATTATTTACGTTGGTAGCCTGAAATGAACATTGTTATTAAATATTGTTTCAAAGTGGAATAATTATACACTGCCTTTTTGGTGATTAATTTCTGTTTCTCTAGTTATTTTTGATTCAACTGTTTCATGTTGCAACATGAAAAACGGAGCCAGTAAACATTCACGGGATGCTCTTTTTGCGTGACAGATATCACTAAGCTTGTCTATATTACAGTAATTCCCTCTTCTGTTCCCTACTGAGTCACCTTCAGGCATGTAGGACAGCAATGTACATTGCAATTGACATTGTAAATAGAGAAAGGATGGTTCAGGGAAAGCACTATGAAAATAAAAATGCCTTATGTGTGGAGAGGGAAGTGGGCATCTTAAATATTGGGACTCTCAAAATGATTTTTTCAGCACTTTCAAATGTTTCAAGTAGGTTTGTGCTTACTTGTAGGTATGCAATACTTACTTGTGGGTATGCAATACATTAAGTATAACCTCATTTCTTCCATCTGTTGGTCCTTCTTAAACTGAGTTCTTCATCATCCTATGAAACTGTAACATTAAAAAAATAGAATAACACATGCCTTTGAAATTAAAGTCATGATTTTTCAAACTTGGTTCCTTGCAATGTTCCTTTAGGCATTCCACAATGCTTTACTTATTTTTTTCAACTTGAGAATTTTTTTTTTATTTTAATGGTTTGAATGGTGTTCTACCCCAAAATATGTCCAAGTACTAACCCTTGATACCTGTCATGTGACCTTATTTGGGGGAAAAGTCTCTGCAGATGTAATTATGCTAAGGACCTGGAGATGAGATCATCCCTGGTTAACTGGTTGAGACCTAAATGCAACGACAAGTGTCTTCATATGGGACAGAGAAGAGGGGAAGATGCTTTGACAACAGAAGTTGAAACCGGCATAACGCAGTTACCAGAAACACATAGAGCCACCCGAAGGTGGTGGAGGCAGGAAGGAGTCTCCCCTAGAACCTCTGGAGAGAGCTCTGGCTAGATGATGCCATGGTTTTAGACTTCTGGCTTCCAGAACTGCCCAAGAATAAATTTCTATTGTTTCAAACCACCAACTTTGTGGTAATTTATTATGGCAGCCACAGGAAACTAATTTAAGTGTGCCTTAAAGCTAATTAAAATAAAAGCAACTACGTGTACAGGGTCTGTCCAGAAGGTATCCAGCCATGTACTATGAAAAATAGAGGCATTTATCAAAGAAGATATAAGATACAAGAAACATGGTACATAGGACAATGACACCTCAGTCCACTTCAAAGTAGGCCCCTTGGGACCTCACCCAGTTCTCCTAATCGCTATCAGCTGCCCAGTTGTATTTTCCTAATCGCATTAACAGTCTGAAATCTCTTCCCCTTCCAAGGTGATTTTAGTTTGGGGAAAAGCCAGAAGTGGCAGGGTGCCAAATCTGAGCTGTAAGGGGGCTGAATCACCTGGGTGATTGGATGTTTTGCCAAAAAACTCTGCATTAGACCTGATGCATGAGTGGGCATGTTGTCATGAAGAAGATGCCATTCACCAGTTGCCCATAGCTATGCCCCCCTGAATCATCCAAATAGTTTCCATAGAGGGATGTTCAAGCTTAATGTAAAATTTGATGTAGGTTTGTTGGTCTACTCGCTCAGTCATTTTGAATGTGCTGTCCACACAGCACACATGCTCACTCAATGTGTCCAATGCCCCCACTGACTATACAATGAAACCGTCATTGTTCACACATGCACATTCCAGTTCACTCTCCTTGGTTGCCAGGTGACATCGATGTGGTGCAAAGTGTACTCGTTATAGTAATGATGGCTGGACTGTTTCTGGACAGACCTCATATATTCTGCCAAATCTGAAGTCACTGGAGATCACTAGTATGTCCTTCTTTCAGGGCTTCCCATTTTTGTGCAGGACTTAGGTATCTGGATAAAGTTTATTTCACCCTTTAGAGTTAACAGAATACAATGCTAAGATTTCAGCGTAAGGTGTTAAAATACTGTTACTTTGCAATCAATCATCTCAGTGAATCAAATTGTTTAATTGGGGCTGTTTCAGATGTAAATCCGTCTGAAAGGGAGGGAAATCATTTATTGGTTCGTAAAACATAGAAGCTCTGGAGTAGTATGTTTGATTCAGGAACTCTTAACAGATACTTTTCAGACAAAATACTTATATGTCCAAATCATTGACTTTTTATTACCAACATTCTTCAGCTTTACTTGAATAAAATGCTGAAATAGATGGAATCAAGTCTTTATATGACAAAACTTTTTATCTGTTTCCTTATTTTCTAATTGTGGATATCATGAAAATAGCTCTACTTTTCTAACGTATTCACTTAAAAAACATGTACTGTTGACACTTCAACAACATGGAGTTTAGGGACAGCAGTCCTCTGTGCAGCTGAAAATTCACATATAATTTCTGACTCCCCCCAAAACTTAGCTATTAGTAGCCTACTGTTGACTAGAAGCCTTACAGATAACACAACCAGTTAACATTCATTATTCATGTCAATGTATTATATACTGTATCCTTACAGTAAAGTAATCTAAAGGAAAGAAAATGTTATTAAGAACAGGATAATGGCATTGGCTGGGTGGCTCAGTTGCTTGGAACATTCTTTCTCTCTCTCTCTCTCTCCCTTCCTTCTTCTTTCTCTAAAATCAATAAACATATCCTTGGGTGAGGATTTAAAAAAAAAGCATGATAAGGAAAAGGAAATACATTTATACTTTTACTGCATTTATTGCAAAAAATCCGTGTGTAAGTGAACTTGCACAGTTCAAACCCTTGTTGTTCCAGGGTCAACTGTACCATAAAATAATGCTATTATTGATCTGATTTCTGAGAGTTTTCTCTCTAGTTTAATTTTGGGAAAAGTGGTGGCAGTTCTGTTAAAATAAAATTGAAAGGCAGTGATTTAAAAATGAATGACACAATCCCACGTGCCATGCTTGTGTTACTAAGGTGCCCATGTCTCATTCGATCCTCTGAGTAAAGTTGCCTCAGTGGAGAAGTGGCATCTTGGTTAAAACAGGAGCTTTCAGTCAGAAATCTTTTTTCTCAGAGAAATCTGGAAAGCCATTCTTCTACGTGCTGTTTAAAATCAGTATGTTTATCTGACTAGTGTCTTAAACAGAATTTACTAATATTAGTTCTTTAAAACTTGCCCTATTGAAAATCAATTTTTTAAAAATGGGTTGTATGTTTAAGCGTACATTTCCTACTCTTTCCCGAACACTGGAGTCAAAAGTAAGTATGAAAAACACCAGCATCCTGTCCCTTCCTATAATAGGTCTTACATCTCCATAGTTTTAGCGATGACAGATAAATATGGAGTAGATCCTCATTGTTCCAATTTGTAATCACTTGGCATTGTTTGCCTGAATTCCTTGCTAGGTTGGCACCTTATTTTTATACTCTGAGTGAGGAGCTGCCTCATTCATTGTCAGATATTAGTTATGCACTTTCTCAAAGATTACATGTCTCACAATGGAAGAGCACAGATGTGGTTCCCAGTATCATTTAGGAGACATCGATTTCAAATTTTCACCAAGGCTTTTATAGGTTTTTCTAACAAACACTTTGGAACAGTAGGTGGAGTTGACTAGGATGGTACTATTAGCAAACAACCAAGACTGATGAAACGACTATTTCGGAACACCTCTTTTCAACCAATTTAGAATCAAAGCTGTATTTCTGAGAAATTGCGTAAGTGCCAGCTATTCCATGCTGTTTTCAAGTCAGCCTGAAATATCATTATGTGCATGAATTCCCTCTATAATTTTGTACACAACAAAACCAGAAGATTTGTGTTTCTCCTTTTTCAGGGGGTAGTAAACACTAAAATTGATAAAAACAAACGAACAACAGCTCTTTTCCCACAGTCCCCTTCTTTTACCCTCCTCCTTATGTAAGCAGGCATGTTTGGAATTGGGATTGTAAAGAACTGTCAGGAAAGACTTTTCCCTTTCTCATTCAGTGAATCGCAGTTCAGTGGCTATGTATTTCCCTGATGTGCTACAGAAGAGACTGCCAAGTGACTTTGCTCTAAAACAATACAATCTATGGACACCTTACGGTAACTTTATTTTACTTTGAGTTCTTGTTCTCTCTTTTCCTCTCCCTCTCACATTTTACAGTAAAGTCTAAATCCTCCCAGAAGCCACCACAATTCTGTCAAGACACAAGAAGATGTACATTGTTTTAGTTATCTCGAGAGTAGAAATAAATTAACACTCCATATTGATAATTCTAACTTCTCCTTCTTCCCTGAATGATATTTGATGGTTCCTTCTGGTAGACCCCGACGTGCCATCACTTTCCTGCCAAGCCCTGCGCTGGTGCAGCTTGGTTTTTCATCTGAGCCATCTGATCTAATCTGTTCTGTCTTTTTATATTAAAATTAACAAGGCATATACCCCGAGGCATAGGTCGTATCTACAACAGTGAGGCACAAATGAACTTGAACATGAGGTCAATCAAGTGCACAGAATACATCACACAGTTATTCCAAATCTCATGCTGTGTCTATAATTGCCCCTTGTTCTGTCATTAGGGCTCCCTTACAAGTCATTATTTTGAGTCAGCAGAGCGACAGGGAATATTCTTCCTGATGGTTACTGTAAAGTTGAATTGATAACATAAATATCTCCCAGCACAAAATACAAGGAGCAGGTATTTAGATGAGATCTAATAAAGTATGCAGCTGTTCAGCCTCTTTACGAATCCCGGCTACAACAATAATCACAACTTTCAATATGGGGTCTCCTTCATAGCCCCTGTGAAAGAGAAACTGTGCTTTCCTAAGTGGATGGGCACCACGCACCCTGTTAGAATCCGCCTGTCTGCTCTTACCCAAGATTGTTTTTGCTTGGCCAAGGCCCACGTTGCCCTGATTTCATGGGAATTTGGCCTTCGTCAGCACTGTGTAAAAACTCTTCTGTTTTAAAGTAGATGCATCATTTATTCATTTTGTTGTAGAGAGAGGTGGGGTGAGTTTAATGCTGAAAGAATATACCCAGTTCATGGCCTCAAGCACATTTTTAGAAATATTACCTTTTCTGGGAAAAAGGAGAATTCAAATCCCCTTCTCAAAAGACAGTAGCTGGCAGGGCTCAGCTCGGCTTGTAGAGACGAATGCGTTGTAGATGCTCCTTGAGGATCTAGCCTCTGGACAGAAACAAAGTGGCAGGAAGGACGAGGAGGGAAGACCTGAGTGATTTTGGAAATATCCAGGCGCTCAAAGGAAAACACTAACATACTTTTAAAAAAAGTGACCAAATTAGGTGAATCAGGACATCCGAGGTCCAGTTGCTTAGTGTTGGGAAAGATTTTATCTCCTTCGAATGTCTTTTCTTAACTGTAAAATGAAAGGCTTAAGCTATAACAGAGAATGGAAAGTAGCGGCCTGTGGGCTGGATCGGATTCATAGAAATATTGTGTTTGAACTGTATTCTTTTTTAAAAGCATGAATTGGTTGCCAATATTTAAAAAAAAAAACTTCCATTATAGAGAAATATCTATACTCTACATGGACGGGTTGTTAGAAAAGGGGAAGCTAGACCAATAAACAGATGGAAAACACTCTTTTTTTCCCCCAGATCACTTTGCCTGATACTTCTCCGAACTTCTTTTAGGCATGAATTTTAAAAACCAGAAGATTTCATTTCGGAGCCTGGATTTACGCATCAGCTTTCTACTACCACAACAGTGCTGTGTAACAACCGAGCACAAAGCTTCAGTGGCAGCGCAAAAGTAAGTTTATTGCTCGTGTATCTGGGGTATGGGAGCGGGGGGAGCTCTGTGGCTTCGTAGCCTCAGTGGGCTCACACATCTGGCCGTCAGCCAGGGAAGCTTGTCTTTTCACCAGGTCCTTGTCTCTCATACCCCTCAGGCTGGCTGTGGGAGTTCTCATGCTAGTGGTAAAAGAGGACACAAAGAGACATGCAAGGCTTCCTAAGCTCTTGGCACTACTGTCACTTGTATATCCTTCTGTTGGTCAAGTGTCATAGGTGACCCCAAAGTCAGATCATGAAGGCATCGTATAGTGACACGACAAAGGGCAGAGACACAAAAAGAGGGGACATTTTGGTTATCTGCCACATTTTGCTTAAAAATTCAGACCCTCTGACAGCGTTGGAATCATCCTGCAGACATGGCACGAAGAGGTCAGGCCAGGGAGCAGCTTCCAGCTTCGGGCGACCATGCATTTGCCAGCTCGTGACAATACATTCCCACTCCTTATCTCTCTCAGATGAAGACCAAGGTGCTTTTGTCATTATCATTGCACTTTTGTGCTACTGTTTTTAGGGAGATTCTTTTCTGCCTCCAGGTCATTATGAAAAGTGGGCAAGTGAGAGGACATCCAATTGTTTTTCACATATATAACACTTCATTCACTTTGGCAGTTTCCCTAGATTTGGGGGTAATCTGAGCTTGGGACACCGGCCCTACATGACTTCTAATTCTGAAACACTCTTCGGGACTTTGGAATGAAGATAAAACAAAGACATTGGAACTCCTGACAAAACCTGAGCAAACTGCAAGTTCATGGTGAAATCATAAAATCTCTAAAAACATTTCTGCAAGAGCTGGAAAGAGCTGTTTGTTAGAATTTATGTAAACATAGTGCAATCACACATGATTGGTTTGCTCCGTCTACATTCATTTACCTTCCATAATAGACAAATATCTGTATCCTACATGGATGAAGAAGGGTTGTTAGAAGAGGGGAAGCTAGTCCAGCCCGATAGACTCAACAGACCAAAAACATTTTTTTCCCTAGATCACTGCGCGTGCTATTTCTCCAAGAGATGCTTTCAGGCGTGAATTTCCTCACAAATTCCTGATACCTTCCACAAAAACATTTCTATTTTTACTGCTATCCAGACTTAGAGAAAGATTTGTTCCCAAGTCCTCTTCAAGACTGTGTCTCATTTTTCCTACCTATTCCCTTCAGGGCCTCACTCCATTTGTTATTTATTCCTTCTATTATTCAGCCTCCTCCTGCAGCCTTTTGAATATGTATGAGTACGTACATGTGTATATGTATGTGCCTGCAAACCTGTATACAATTCCTCGCATCACAATTGTTACTACAGATCGTATCATGTTTGCATTTTTAGTGAGATAGAGAGGAAGACAATTAGGGCAAGAGAATTAGCTGGGAAGTCATATTTGTTAAAGGTGTGGGCTCTTGGACAGTTGATCTATCTTCCTGCCTCTGTTTTCTCATCTGTATTATGGGGATAATAGAGTTTGTACTGTAAACAGAATAGAACCCAACTCATATCATTAATATTTTCTCTTGCTATCATTGTTGCTCCTGGACCTGTCATTGTACAAATTGTGTAGAAACAGAGTTAACACAATTTGGGTGTGTGCTTTTTACACCTTTTTATTCCTTTTTTTCTGCTTAGAACCTCCTCTCTCCTCTCCCCCATTATCCTATTAAGGAATATTTTTTTATTGTTGTGCATGTATTAGGGAAGTTATACTTTTCTTAAGTCAATATACTTAAAAAGCTTTTTTTTTCTCTTCAAAAATATGTATTCTCCCACATTACTAGGCTTTGGAAGGAGACTTGCAAGGGGTACTTCCCTGACCCTCCTGTACCCTTCCAGATTGAGAGAGAGTGTTAAATTAACTAGGTCTTACCGTTCTCTAGGAAGGTCCTGCCTGGTGGTAACCTCAAAGTTCCCTTTTATGGTCATTTTTAAATACTGTGCCGTGGTAAATCCTACACTTTGCTGAGGAATTATATTTCTCCTCAGACGAGGAGTCTTCAGGCCCTTCATGGTCTTAGTGCCAACACAGGGCTTTGCTGCTGACTTCACCGTCGTGGTGAGGTCATTTTAACGTGCTCTTTGGCAAGAACACGCAGACAGGAGTGTGTCATTGCTCCTGGCTTGGTGACTTCCTGTGGGTAAGTATAAGCATCGAGTACAGTTTGTTTCCTTAATATGTTCCAAGAGCTCTCTATTATTATCTAGAGAAGTGTATGTTCTGAAGATAAACTGTGCGGTGTGTTATTTTACCAAAAAAAGAAAAAAACCCAGAGTCAAACGTACCTTGTGAAGTGTTGTAAACGGCTCCCCTCAACGATTTGGTTACAAACAAAAGAACTCCGGCTACCAAACCCGAGTGGAATTCACTAGAAAGATCTGAGGTAGCTCAGAACCTTGGAGGAAACCTGACCCAGCAGGCCTTGGGAGGGAGAGGAAGCCTATAGCAGGGAAAAAAGGCAGTGATGTTCATGGCACAGATTTTTTTTTTCCCTGTCCATTGGCTAACGGGGCTCATTGTTAGGAGGGAGAACCTGATTGGCCTGGGTTGGGTGCATGTCCACCAGTGTGGGAGGGTCTGTAACCTGTGCACTCTGACAGGGTATCCCAGCATAAGCAGCCATCTTCCTTCCCAAAGGAAAAGTGGTGAGGTGATGACAGCGGAACAGAGAACACCCACCTCCCTTTGGGAGCATCACAGAGCACGTTAGCTTTGAATATTCTCTGCAGGAAAGAAACCTATACAATCATATGTAACCTGGCTGTTTTCATATTTATTGTTTTTATGTAAAATATAGCACCCTCGGGAGAGACTAGTGTTCCTTTGAAAACCCTGTGAAAATGTTGGCTCATATCTTCTGGGCATCACATTTTAATATCTGATTAGATTCTTCCTACACTTTACACTGCCATTTCCTAATCCTTTGATAACATTATCCCCCCTGACAATATCTCATATTTTAAAAGATCAGCTACTGTAGGTGGCATGGGCATTTGCTGCTTAATCACTTTCAATAGAGCAGACATTTCTAAAGATGCTGCTTTGGAGCCGTTTATCTTCCTCTTCTGCTTGACGCCGTTGTCTTGGTCTATGCTCCTCTCATTCCTAAAGTCGTTGTCCTTTGGAATGTCCTTTGTATTCTCTGGCTCCCCTTGGAGGATACCTCTCTCAGCTTTCAGGCCTTATCCATATATGGCACCTGACAAAGCCTTCTTTCTATGGCTTTCTGCTTTTCTAGTTGTTGTTGACCTTCATCCCTGCCTTGTGTCTCAGTTGGACACATTCCGTAAACACTGCTGCTCATGAGATGGCCCACACTTGCCTGGCATCTCACTGCTGTCTCGTTCTTTTGTGTATGTGTCGCTTTACTTATTGATTATTTAATCTCCTGCCCAGGGTCCCTGCATTATACATTTTTGGGTTGTTTTGGGATGTGACTTGTAATAGCGAACTCTGAATTGGCAGCAACTCTGGAAGGAGAGAGAGAAATGGTTCACAGAGATTTCAACAACGTTTACCAAATGTGAGGCCATCCAGCAGTCTGAGGATAACCCAAAACATCAGATTTCAAAATACAGGTGAACACGTGTTCTTAACTAACGCTTGTTTAATGATTTCTTATGTTTTCTTCTGTTCCTGTTAGGTAATCACCTAGCTGGTTAATAAGTGAGGACATCTTTTATGGGCGGGTGGTTTGTATACATTCATCAAACTGTTTTCAAAAGCAGTTAGGGTGGTAGTTTCTTTTCTGTCAGTTTCCCACAACCCATCTCCCATTCTGTTCTTGTTTTTCATTTCTTTTCCATTAAAATTGGAAACAGACACATAGATTGGCTGCATGAAATAGACACCTGTTCTTTTCTCTCCCCAAGGCCAAGAGAGTTTATTACCATACCCACAGCCTTTTTAAAAAATTATTATTTAACAAAACTCCCAGTACCAAAAAAAAAAAGAAAAAAAAAAGAAAAGGGAGAAAAGAAAAACCATTTCCACTTCGATTTCTGACAGTTGCGCAGTGACACTCTCTATTTATTACACAGTGACAGTGACAGAATTGAAGGAACTTTCTTTAGTCCTGTGCCCTGGCTTTATGCCATAAGCTCTATCTAATCTTTTCTAACAGACATCCAGGCTTTGTCTGCATCATGTCAGCAGAAACAGTGTTTCAATGTCACTCTCTCTATGGACCCCGATCCTGTGTGGTTCCTGACTTCAGTTTGGAACAAGGGAAGGTTGTTTGAAGATAATAGACAAACGAGAAGTAGGTTTAGAGCATTTGACCCTTCTGACTACTCTTTATGACCTTTTAAAGAAATTTCATCTGTTTATGATTATGAATATAAAAGACAACACACATTTCTTGGGTCCTTTCTAGGTTACAGCTATTGGACCAAGATTGTTATAGTTATCTCACATTTAATCTTTATAACCAGCTGAAGAGACAGAAGTTTCAGAGACCTAACTAGCTGTCCCACAGTATAGGTTCCCTCCATCCCCCTTTCCTTTCTTTAGTAATAGGGACCTAGCTATAGCTGAACACATGACCAACTATCCACTGAAATACTACAGTTCCCAGCTTCCCTTGCAGCTACTATGGCCGTATGACTAGATTCTTACCAATGGCACAGGAGTGGAAGTGATATGTACAAATTCCGGATCATAGCATTAATAGGAACGTGATGTCTTTTCCTTTTACCACTTACTGCGTAACAAGCCACCACAAAACTTAGTGGGTTAAAACAACAACTTAGTTTTCCTCATAATTCTATAGGATGGCAATTGCAGATGTGATCAGCCAATAAGTTCTTCTGGCATTACCTGAGCTTATATGTCTGTGATTAGCCATCAGATTGACTGGAGGCTGACCATCAGCTACAACAATAAGGGTGGTTTTGCTACATGCCTTTCTTTATCCAGAGGGCTACCCTGGGCTTGTTCACACAGTGGCTGTAATGGTAGCAAAAAATGAAGTAGAGCAGTGCAAGGGCTACTGACATCTAGAGTCAGAATCCACAGGCCATTTTTGGTGCACTGCTTTGGTTAAAGGAAGTCATCAGTCATGCATGGATTCAAGGGCTAGAGAAATGAACTACTTTATGGGAGATACTAAAGAGTCACCTTGTGAAGAGGCGTAGATTCAGGGAAGAGTGGAGAATGGTGATCATTTTTATAGTGTGCCTCACCTCTTTTTCTGTTGCTCACTTTCCCTCTGGCTGGTACGTGTATAAGGTCTGTCCAGAAAAAGTCCAGCCATTATTGATAAAATGAGAACAGTTTGCGCCACGGCTATGTAACCTGGTAGCCATGGAAACTGGACTGGAATGTGAATGTGTGAACAGTGACGACTTCACTGTCCTAATCAGGGGGGGTGGTAGATGCCATCGCGTGAGCATGTGTACTGTGTAGCTGTCACATTCAAAATGACTGAGCAGGTAGAGCAACGAGTCTGCATCCAATTTTTCATCGAGCTTGAACACTCTCCCGAGGAAACTATTCGGATGATTCAGAAGGCCGCAGCTATGGGCAACTGGTGATTGGCAGCTTCAACACAACAGTGCACCTGCTCATGCATCATGTCTCGTGCGGTGCTTTTTGGTGAAACATCAAATCACCCAGGTGACTCAGTCCCCCTACAGCCCAGATTTGGCACCCTGTGACTTCTGGTTTTTTCTAAAACTAAAATCACCTTTGAAAGGGAAGATATTTCAGACCCTCGATGAGATTCAGGAAAATTTGATGGGGCAGCTGATGGCAATTGTGAGAACTGTATGAGGTCTCAAGGTGCCTACCCTGTATCTTCTTCAATAAATTTCTCAATTTTTCATGTTACATGGCTGGATACCTTCTGGATGGACCTTGGATATGATTACAAGAGCTTAAGCAGCATTTTGGACCACAATGTGGAAGCTGTATGTTGAGGATGGCTAAGTAACAGGATAGAACGAGTCATGTCCCTAGCAGTATATAGCTGCTATGTCAGAATATTATGCTCAGCAGGTCATTGGAGAGCAAGATAAACTTTTACCTTGTTTCTGTCAATATTACTTTATTCTCTATGCTATAGCAACTGAACCAGAAACCTAACTATTACTATACCCATTTTATAGATGATGAAGTTGAGTGTTTGAGAGAATAAGAAATTCGTCCAAAGTCACCCAGTAAATAGATAGCAGTGGCACCATTTGAACCCAGGTTTGTCATATTGCAGAGCCCATGAGCTTAAGCCATCTGCTGTATTTGAATATTTCAACAATGCTTACTTTTTACTTATTGGCAGGGAGTGAAACTTGGAAGATCTATTTTTCCATCTTTGCTAGGAATTTATGGATTCTCTTAGATGAGTTCACTAAATTTGAGACCTCAGTCAATCATGTATAGTTCAATATATTTGTCTTGTATAATTGAAGTAAAAAAAAGAATATATATAGGAGATTATCTATCTATCTGTCTAATCTTTAAGCATGTATCAGTGCTTTGACCCGTCAGCTTTTGTACTTCATCCCTTTATATTGTGTTATCAAGGTCAAAACTCGAATGATCAGCCAACGAAGGAGAAAATAATACAAAATATAAAACATGGTGGGCTGTTGTAATTGACATCTCAAGCTGAAGGTGATAGGAGACAGGAAGGCACTCCTATTTATGGGTTTATCTATTCTTGGGGCAGAAATTTCAAAATGTATGTGAAATGATACAAATGTGGCAGTCAACTGTGGCATTATGGGTATTCCCAGCTAGGCACAACTTAAATATATGGAAACTAAGTCATCCCTGGTTTATGTCTGTAGTAGCATATTCTACTACTCTAATTAGACTTTGAGACTTATCATTTTGGGGGCGTGTCTAGGGTTGTGTTGGAATTGGGAATAAAAGCTGTTTGTTCATGTTCGGCTTTTGTCTGGGTAACAGGGAAGGGAAATTACCGATCCCAAGCGACTGCTTGCCAGGACGTTGCTTCCTCGTGCCCTGGACCATCGCGTGTTCCCTGTGGTTTGATCTACAGACTTAAAACTATATATTTCTATAGTCATGTGAAGGTTTGTCTATGTCAAGTTATTAAAGTGAAAAAAAAGACTCAATGCCGCTCATGTACAGAACTGAGAATCTTCTCCAATTTCTTTCAATCTTTTGTGTACATGATGAGCTAGAATAACCTCACCGAACTGAATTATCCTTCCATGGTATGGTTCAGTGAATACCATTATATTTCAGCACAGCTTGAGTGATTTTTAATGCCAAAAACATCAGCAAGAAATACAAATGTTACAAAAATATTGAAACAATACCATAAAAAAGCCCAGGATCATAAATACTTTACTTTGCAAGGTCTCAGAGGTCAAAATAGCAATACCATGGAAAATTAAAATGCTGCTTGTGTGGGTGCCTTTCAGGGAAAAGCCCATCTACACACACACACACCAGTGTTTTACTATAAAAATGCACAAAACCATTTTCTGACTCTCTTTTAGGCTGATTATCAAAGAAAAAATAATTATTTTCCGGGAGAATAAACTTATGATGTTATTCAAGTGCATGTTTCTTTATTTGGTTTTAATTACAATCTAATTAAAGGAGAATTACAGCCTGTGAAAGAGAGCGATGACTTTTATATGAATTGCACTGCTAACCGCACAAAGGAACATGGATGACATGCAGGAAAAAAGTTGCGGATTTGGATTTGGACAGTTAAAGTATCAAACACGGTTGGCTGAGAATGAAGGTTTTGTACCTAGGAAACTTCCTTTCAGTAGAGTGCTCTTTGAGAGACTGTGCTACAGGTGCACAGTAAAGTGAGTTAGGAAACGGGGTAAAAAACAAACACCACCTTGCAAGATCTGTGCACAGAGCTCGGTAAAGCTGTTCTTTTTCCTCTGGCACTCAGATGTGCACTGGCTTCTAATGGACCTGCCCACCCTAGGTCAGATCCTCCTGTCTGTTTTTCTAGGTGATGTGTCAGCTTCAAGTGAAGTCTCTGCATCCATGGAAAAAGAACCCAGCCCAATATTTCTAATAAAGACAGGTGCCCCATTTTATTGAAAATTGGTTAACAAAGAAGGATGGGCCTGTGTTAACCGTCTGGGGCAGCTCATGTTTTTAGATCCTTTGGGTCCTTTCAAGCCTCTTTCTTTCCACTTCTTCATGCAGCTGTTAGGGTTTCTCATTTTTTATGTGTGTTTTAGGTAGCTTGCTTGGTCAAACTATAGTGTGTTCCCTTGTTTTATTAGTTTCATTTAAAAAAGTAAATCAAAGAGTCTCAAAAACAGTCTTACCTGTAAAGGCAATTGATATTACATAAAGGTGCAAAGAAAACTGAATGGAGAAAGGAGAGTCTTTTCAAAAAATGATGCTGGAACAATAGCATATCCATGTGCGAGGAAATGAACATAGACCCATATATTGTATCTTACAGGCAAACCAACTTAAAATGTTTCTGAGACCTTGATGTAAAACCTAAAAGTATACCATAAATCTTCTTTTACAAGAAAATATAGAAGAACAGAATATTTTTGTGATCTTGGATTAGGGTAAATATTTCTTAAAAAGAGCAATAAAACAGTTGAAACAAAGGATAAAATGGTCTCCGTTCAAATTAAAAGCTTCTACTCTGTGAAAGACACTGTTAAGAGAATGAAAACCGTGGGCAGAGAGAAATCTTTGCAAAACTAGTACCTGATTAAGGACATGTGTTCTGAAGAATGCTGTGATAGGAGAATAGCCCACTTGAATATATGGGCAGAGGTCTTACACCGTCCCTTCATCGAAGAAGAGAAATAGGTGGAAAAAAGGAAATGAGAAAAATGTTCAGTATTATTTTCATTAGTGAAACTCAAATTAAAAATATATTGTGATACTACCTACTTGCTAAGATGGCTTAAAAACGTAAAATATGACAAACACCCAGTGCTGGTGAGGATGGAGAGCAATTGGGCCTTTCCTACACCGCTTGTGGGAAGGCAAAATGGTGCAGCCACTTTGGGACACAGTTTATCACTTATATAGTTACAAACATGCTATATGGCCCAGCTCCAAAATACATACCTAAAAAAATTAAAACTTATGTTTACCCACAAACTTTTATGTGCTGCTTATGGTAGTTTTATTAATATTTGACAAAATCTGGAAATAACCCTATATCTTTCAACTGATGAATGGATAAACAAACTGTGTGGTACACCCATACCCTGGAAAACTACTCAGCAATAGAAATGAATGAACTCTGATACATGTGTGTATGAACGTACACCGCACGTGAATGAACCTGACAAGCAATGAGCTAAATGAAAGAAGCCAGACTCAAAAGGCTGCAGATTGTGTGATTATCTTTATACTACATCCTGGAAAAGGCAAGACCATAGGACAGAAAACAGATGAGTTGTTATCATCGGATGGGGGTTGGGGAAGGCTGGGGAAAGGAATGATTAAAAGGGGCACAAGGAAATTTTTGGGGGTAGTAGAACCTGCATTTCGATTGTTATGATAGTTAAATAACTGTTTATGTTTTTCAAACTCATAGAATCTTGCACTAAAAAGGTCTAATTTACAATGTGTAAATTATAATTCAATAAACAAAATAAATCAGACAATTTGTTGAATCAACGTTAGTGTTCATCATCGTGATAATAAAGGCTCAAATCTATTATCATTTGTATTTTATCAGATCTATGAGTAGATGTGGATTACACTCATTGAATACTTTATTCTGGGACAATTTAATTTCTCTTTGTGTGTGTGTCGGAGGTGGGTGCACGGAGGAATCGAGGTGGAGGAGAACGTAACAGCAATCTCTCACTCTTTTTTTTTTTCCTGTATGGTTGCATTTTGAGCATTCAGAGATGGTTTAGGCAGCCACTTTAATTCTCAGAAACTAGGATCCTCATTCACAGGCGCCTGTGCACGAGGAAACACACATCCAAGAGTACAATCCTCATTTCCTCTCCAGCATTGTCTCCTGCTTCTCCCCCTCGGCCTCTAGCAACACTGATAACTCAAAAAGCCTTTAATGGTTCTTACATTCCTCGCCTCTGTATCTGTTTCCTCATTCCAGGTCAGCCTGGAAGGCCCGCGCTCCACTTCTCCGCCTGGTGAGCTGCTTTTCTGTTTCAAGCTCTAAGTCAAGCCTTCTGTCCTCATTGAAGCTTCCTGCCCCCTCAAGGCAGTGCTCGTGCACCTTTGTTCTGGCACATTTCCCTTCCTCCATTCTTTCCCTCCCTCCATTCTTTCCCTCCCTCCATTCTTTCCCTTGCAGTGCTTTCATGCCACTAGTTGATCCCATGTTTAGCTTCCCTGGTAAACAGTGAATTACTGGACAAATCTCCTTGCTTTATAAAATTTTATACCTCCTCCACCCCCCAGTACAGTGCATAACATATGGCAAGCTCTCAGTGTATTTTTCTTGAGTGAACTAATGAATAAAAACATATTTTCTTGGAAAAATAGAAAATGTTTGCCCCTTGTATTGCACATTTGTGTCTTTTTAGTGTTTGCTTCCAAACTGAATTGTAAATATATAAATGTAGGTTCATTATTTCAGATGCATTCAATAAGTACAGGATGTAATTTCTTAAAGAAGTATTTTTTTAGTTTAAATACTACCTAATCTTTGCATAAAACAAAAAGGCAAAAGAAAAGTGAAATCACCATTTCTAAATAGGCTTGAACTACTGATGTCTTTTTATTTGGGGAACATTAACTTTGCTTTAGTTTAGAATAATGGGGTTAGAACCATGCTGCTCAGAAGTGTTCCTATTTTTGCAGTGTTACAACTTAATTATTAGACTTTGGATGGTATAAGCAATCACTTGGCATCTTTATTAATTTGTGTGTAATAGGCAGAGTCTTGAAAAAGCAGAAGCTATGGCTACTTCTAGTCCCATATGAAACATCAAATTTATTAATTACGGTCATACCATTATATTATGCTTGGGTACAAAAAGGAGTTCAACATCTATTTTTGATTTGTGGCCAAGGCTCATGAGTGTATGAAGAGGTTGACAGCCCTTGACTGGTGGTCATTATTAATTTAATAGGCAGCCTTCAAAGCTCTCACAGCTACAAAGGATTCTGAAGTTACATGTGTAATATGCAACGTGTGCAAAATACTTAACTCTATTCACTTTGAAACCTATATGACAGTTATTAAAATTGTATGGTGCAAATTAAAATTTAAGATTAAAATACAAGATCAAAAGAATCTTTTTTCTTCCCTCACCGCTATTAAGGATCAGCTTTCTGAATAGAGAGACTGGATGTTCAATGTCGTGTCCTTTTCCTCCGGAGAGCCAGATGAGAGCTAATCAGAAGTGACAACAGAAACATATCTTTCTGTATTTCTTTAAGTGGGAACACTTTTTTATTGCTTTTAAATATATGATGTAATTATAGTCACAAGGTAGAAAATACAAGTCAAATAAATGTATGGATAGACATTTTTGGAGAAGGATGCGTGACATGAGAAAAGATAACATTTGCATCTGCGACGTTCCTAGAACTTTGAAAAGAGGTATCATTTTGTTAGATGGCAGACACCTGCAACATGAGTAAATGCAGGCAACTTCACCTCTGCTCTCACCTACATATGATTGAAAAAATACACCGGTAGGTCTCTTTTGTGAGCCCTTATAAATGGTCAAAACATGTAAGATGAATTATGCAGAGTGATTGGAGCAACCAATGGAGAAGCTCGTGGCTCTGAACTTACAGCTCTAGATCTGACCACTTCTCACGTGATAATGTGAGCATTAGACGTGGCCCAGAACAGAAGGCGTCTTGTGAGTGAAGAAACTTCAGTCCCTATCCAGTTGTCTCTTCGGCCACTATACAGGAAGGAGGCATGTATGAAAATCCTTTTCCTCCCCTGGAGAAATTCCAGGGACAGCATAAGTATATTCAGAGGGCAAAAAAATCTCCTAAAATTAGTCAAGTTTAAAGTTTAGTGCTAGTCAATAACTTTTGTTTTGTTTTTGGATGAAAAGAGGCAGTCATGGCCCTGGCTGGGTAGCTCAGTTGGTTAGGGCATTGTCCCGATACACCAAGGTTGCAGGTTTGATCCCCGGTCAGGGCATGTGCAGGAATCAACCAATGAATAAATAAGTGGAACAACAAATTGATGTGTGTGTGTCTCTCTCTCTCTCTCTTTCTCTCTCTTGTTCCATCTCCCCCCCTCTTCCCTTCTTGCTCTCACTCTATTGCTCTCTCACTCTCTTTCTCTCCCTAAAATCAATCCATAAATAAAAAGTCTGTCATAATAACTAAGGCAGTTCTTCTCTTGTAATTCTGAAATCTTGATTTTCTGAATGTTCGGATATTTAGGATGTTCCCCTACTGAAGTTTTGAGAAAAGCACATTTCGTCCAGAGGCTGTGTTGTCTATTGGTTTTTGCCAGGAGTTAGCCAACTATAGCTTAGGGCCAAATCTAGCCTGCTACCTAATTTTATATGGCCTAATATACAGTAACTTTTTTTTTTTTACTTTATAATGGTTGAAAGCATAAAAGTAAGATTAATATTTCATGATATGAGAATTATATGAAATTTAAATTTTAGTGTGGATACAGTCATGCTTATTATTTATATATTTTCTATGACTGCTTTTGTACTACAAGGGAACAGTTGAGTAGTTTGCATGAAAGACTATATTCTCATCATGTTCATTTTACTAGAAATTGCAATGATACTGTTATAAGTTGACAGCATTTCAAAATGCGTATTATTATACACGGTCTTACATATTTACTTTTTATTATCAGTGCATACTCATTATATAAAAATGAGAAAAGTATATTTTGGGCAGTACGCTGAATATCTCAAAGGTGTTCACATCCTAATTTCTTGAACCTATATCTTACTTTACATGGCAAAGGGGATTTTGTAGATGAGATCAATTTAAGGGTTTCAAGATGGAGAGATTATCCTGGGTTTTCTGGGTGTGTCCAGTGTAATCACAGGCAGGAAATATGAAAAGTCAGAGAAGCTGATATGACAGAAGCAGATGCTGAAGTAATGCAAGCCCAAAACTAAGAAATTCCAGCAGCCTCTGGGAGCTGGAAGGAACAAGAAATAGATTCATTGCAAAGCTTCCAAAGGAACCGGGCTTGCCGATATTTTGGTTTTAACCCTGTAAAGATTTATTTCAGACTTCTGACTCCCAGAACTATAAGAAAATGAATCTGTTGTGTTTTAAGCCACTAAGTTAGTTTGTGGTAATTTGTGACAGAGGCTACAGGAAACTAACATGGGCTATCACACTTTTAAAGCACATTGGAGTGTGAATTATCTTATTGAATTAGATCCCCAACGTTGTGTTTATTATGCAGTGGTGAAATAGATGTGGGAAAAGACGGCACTATGTGATGATATTACCAAAATGAGCATTCGTTACAATTTGCCCAATGCATAAGAAAGCAATGGTCAGGAAAATTAGAAAATATTACGAGAGTATCTCATTTCCAGCAGAAATTCTTCACAACAATGAAAACTAAACATGTGCCTGCAAACGGTAAACTTTAGAATGGCTTATTTGTTAACTATGCAAGAAAAGTGACTTACTGATAGAGTTAATTAAAACATATCTGATTGAAACAGCCAAAGAAACGCATTTAGAGAAAATAAACTTGCTTAAGACTATGAGCTTTCCAGAGAGAACAGTTGCTTAAAGAGTTGAGGTCATTTGGAAAAACACCAAAAGTCAATTATAAAGCAAGGCAAACAATTTTGAGTGGGTTTCTTTTGTTATTGGTGAGTTGACAGATGTTACCATACTGCTCAGTTATTTCTCTGAGAAGTACCACTGAGTTTGAAGTCACTGAAGGATTAGTCTGTATGGAGTATTTACAGGCAAGACTTCTTGAAAGACTCGAAGAAAACACTAACTTAATACGATCCAAAGTGGAGTCTGCTCAGACGTGCTGTAACTGAAGGTGGTAAAAATATGCGTAGGGCAGGAATAGATGTAGTTGGACATATTTAAAAAGCTTGTGAAAATATGAAGTGTTTAAAGAGTCTGGTTATTCATCGTGTCATGCATTGGCAGGTGCTTTGTGAAAATATTTGGATCTTCCACGTGTTATTAATCTGGTAGTTCTCAGTGGTGAACTTCGTTCACTCTCATGGACTTAGCCATCATCAGCTTTGTGAATTTTTGTCAAGAATGGCAGTTATATATCATGACTTGCCCTACACTCAGGAGTCCAAATGCTTTACAGAGACCCAGTTTTATTGTACTTGTTTGAACTCAGGACTGAGATTAAATTTTTCCAGACTAGAAGAGCCATCTTCAACTATTATGGAACACTGCACATTTTGGAAATTAATTTGTTTTTGCTGAAGACTTGACAATGTGCAATAGATTAAAACTAAAATTACAAAGCAAACAGCTCTTATATATGAAATTTTCCCCCAATAATGCTATTTTGATGACAACTAATGTTGCTTGAATCACAAGTAACGTCAAGCTTCTTATACCTTTTCTGTACTATCAAGAGTTAAAACAAGATCTTCAATCTCACACACATTTACAACAGCTATATTTTTGAAGCTCAGGCTACAGATCTAGCAGCATTTTTTTTTGACCTTATTGCAAGTGAAAAGGAAATTTCCATGTTTTAAAATCCATTTAACTGTACAACCGAGGAGCTTCCACTTAACCTTCCATTGGAAGTGATTAATTTACATTGTAATGACATGCCAAAAGACAAATACCAAGAGAGAATCTAAGGGAATTTATAAATGTCTTCCAAATAATGAATATCCTCAATTAAAATTATATGCTCATGAATTGGTGTTAGTACTTGACAATACCTATCTATGTGAAAAGACATTTTGAAGATGAAATTGGTATAATCTCATTACAGATCAGTATTAACAGATGAACATTTGAAACTAATTTTTATTATAGGGAATACTTGTCATATTAACTTCATTTCTCTGTACATTTATCTATCTATGCTAAATCATTTGCACATATATTGCAAACATCAAACCACTTTATGTCTAGATATTGTTATGCACATATTCCCCAAATAAATAATTTTTATGTATACCTAAGAAAGCTAGCAATAATTCTTTAATATCTCCAAAATATGATTCATAGTCAAATTTCCTTTTTAGTTTTACTTAATCTAGAATAGTTTCTCATCTTTCTTCCGCTTTTTCTTTTAAATGGTATTGGCTTGTGAAGAGATGTGACCAGTTGTCAGGCAAAAATGCTCCATTCTGTACTCATCTCCCTATTTTGCCACGGTGTGAACTTCTCTGTGCCTTTGTCTTTCTTATAAATTAAGTTCAAATAATATCATAAGGGTGGGTCTACAATCTAATAGGACTCCAGTCTTTATAAGATGAGGAAGAGACACCAGGATGTATGTGCACAGAAAAAAGGCCATGTAAGGACACATGGAGAAGATAGGCTTCTATAGCCAAGGAGAGACCTTACCAGAAATCAGTCCTGCTGGCACCTTGATCTTGGACTTAGAGCCTCCTGAACTGTGAGAAATAAATTTCTGTTGTTTAAGTCACCCAGTTTCTGGTATTTTGTTAGGGCTGCCCAAGCAAACTGAAACATAGAGTTGATGCTTCTCTAAACTTAACAATCCACATGCCCTTTTCTCTTTATCCCCCACTCCCCGCACTACTCCTGCCTTCTGAGTTTAACGTCCTCTTCTACAGACGTTCTTACAGCAAACTTGCTCTCTCTCTCTCATTTGTGACTGAAAATTCTTTTATTTTTCCTCATTCTAGAGCAATAGTTTACCTGGGCAGTAATTTAATACTTTGTTTTTATTTCAATAGATTCTGCACTCCACTGTTGCTACTCAAATTTTATTAAAAATATAATTGTCTTTTTTTAAGGTTATCTGTTTCTTTCGATTCAGCTACTTATCTTCCTTATCTTTATATTCAGTGTTTCCAGGTGTGGGTTTTGTTTACTTTTCCTCCATTGTATTCTGTATGTTTCCTTCCAAAGACAAAGGTTTCTTGAACTTAGTTATGGAGAATTCTTAGTCGTAACATTCAGTATATCACCTTCCCACATTCTTTGGATTCTCCTCTTTGTATACTACTACTGAATAGTATGTACTTGACCTCATTCTATCCTCAATGTCCCTTAATTTTTCTCCCAAGGTTTTGTTTTTTTTTTTAAATGTGTGCTCACTCCTGGGTAATTTCTTTACATATACAGTTTTCTAAATTTCCTTTTAGTTATTTTATTTTATTTCCCAAGAGTTTAACTAGTTTCTTTTTCAGTTTTGCAACATTTTTAGAATTATGTCTCTTTTATTATAATTTATACCTTCTATTTTCTTTTTTCATGAATATAATCATTTCAAAATGCTTAACTCTGATAGCTTTATTATTGGAAGTAGTGTGTGTGTGCGTTGGGTCTACTGACTTTTTTCCTGGTCTATTGCTTACTTGAGTGGTCTGCAATTTTGTGTTTTGTGGCCTTATTGTTAGAAGGCCTTTATCTGTAATAATTCATCTTTTAAAGAGGTTTACATTTGCTTTGGCCAAAAGCTTTTAATGTTTATCATCACCTCTTTAATCTTAATTTTTCAGCTTGGTAGGGTCCGCATCAAATAAGTAGTTTAAATCTGAATGTCTGACCTGTGAATTTTCAAGGAAGACTTAAAAAAAACCCAAAAACTCCAAGCCTACATTTTCTTCTTGCCTCCCTGTATGGTTAGACAGTAACACATTTAATAGCATTTTACTGATTTAATAACCGCTCAAATGTCCTGTCTTCATCTAAGAACCTAGGGGATAACATCCTTCCTCTTCTGTATTCTTATGATCCTTAAATCCTAAGTCTCTTGGTTATGACAGCAATAACCCTCCACACAGCTTCTGTGGAGTCAGCTCACATGCCAGCCCTCAGCTTTCTACTTTCTTTTAGTTTTTGTTTCTTGGGAGATCCAATTTCTTGCACAAAATATATGCATATTGGTGTGCTTTTAAAAGATTGCTTGTTATCTCCTAAAATTTCTTATACTTGGTAATGGAAGGTTTTCAGTTAATAACACTGTAGAAATGGAAGTCCACATTGGTTGTTACACAAATCCTACATTGAGTGGGCTACCTTGTAGAAGGCAAGTTCACAGACAAAAGAAGCATATGCCCAGATGGGGCTAAGGACCATGTCATTAGAAATAGTTAGAAGGCCGAGCAAGATAATTTCAACTCTGAGATTCTTTGACA
Organism: Mormoops blainvillei; assembly: GCA_004026545.1. Lineage (NCBI taxonomy): Eukaryota > Metazoa > Chordata > Mammalia > Chiroptera > Mormoopidae > Mormoops > Mormoops blainvillei. The sequence goes on along the minus strand of PVJD01005343.1, from coordinate 8,171 downwards.
GAAATTTTACTTAATACTTTATGTAATGATATAGGACAGTGGTTTGCTGACCTTTGCCTCTGCTCTAGAAGCTTGTGATTATTGCTGCCTTACAACAAATGTGCTGAAATTTCTGAGAGATGATAAGAAAATTATAATCTGTTTTCTAGCTTCTTAAACCATTTCTACAATTACCAAACCAAGATATTTTCTCTGGCATTATTGAGTTGGAACCATCCATTTTGATTCTGATAGCTTTGACACTATCTTTACAATAAGTGAATATATATACTGTTAGAGGGAAAAGATTTGATTTCTAGAATTTTCCTTTCACGGTATCTTTCAGATAATTGTTTTCTTTTTTTTCCTTTCTGACATTCTACAAAGGCTCCTTTTGTAAACCAAACTATTAGAGCATATGGATTATTTTGTCCTTACCCAAATGCTTCAGGTTATTAATTTTTCTTTGTATAAGAATGTTTTTACATCCTTACAAACAGGACTTAAGCTTATTTTCAGTGGTAGGTAAGGCTTTAAACCCCATGGCTTAGCTGCTTTATATTATTTTAAGGACTGTAGAAATGGATGGATTATCATGAGGAAAATAAAAACAGTTTTCAGAACTACTCTGCTTGGTGATTGGAGCCTTTTAAAGCATATCCCCTCCTCCAACACCAAGTATTATGCAGTTTAAGCTCCTGTAATTTCTGCAAAGAACTTGAAAGACTGAGTGACTAGCATGAAAAAGCAATAGAGCATTAATTGAAATGATTTGAAATAATTGAGTTCTACATTTGTTAAGAACATAATAAAGGATGTTATCAAAGTTTCACATGTGGATATACCATTCCCAAAACTGCTTATGAAAATAATAGACTTTGATGCTAAGAGTGAAAAAAATATGTGCTCTAAAAATTCATTAGGAAACTTCCCATAAAAATGAACCATAGATATTTCTTTCTGACAGGATGCAGTTATCAGTTTCTAGATTTGCATATCGTTGAAGCAAAATTGTGAAGATACAGGGCATTGTAGATTGAATACAGAAAATTCCATTTCCTAACAGAAGTCAGAAATAGAAATGAGATCAAATGAGATCAAAGAGGGCAACTGGGAGAAGGAAAATGGAAAAAAATGTTTTTCTTTTATCTATAAAGTGAGTCTAGGCAGCAGAATGGAGATGATTGTCAGGAAAAACAACATGAAATCAGAATCAAAGGTGCATCGTCTGCACACTATTTGTTACCTGGTTGCCACGCCAGCTCATGTTAACTCGGGAATGTAGTCATCACAACTCCCAGTTGGTAATTATTTTGTATAAACTGTTATTTGAGTCGTTGAGAAATTTACCTGTTTTTAAAAAATGCGAAAAGCTTTAAGATACAAATCAGTACTTCTGTTTTTTTTTTTTTTTTGACAATTATGCTGAACTGGATAATCTCTTAAAAGCTCATTGAAAGATTGTGCTGCTGTCTTGTGAATACTAAGAAATAAACATCTATTTTCTTAAAGAGTAATGATAGTCTACATAATGTGTATATTCTAAAGCAAAAAGCAGTTTCCACATGTTATCATTTGGCTTCCTTATAGAATGTTGTCTCTAGGTTATCACACATGAATGATTAAATGCTATGGTATATTACTCCTATTTGTGACAAAAGAACAAGCTAGTTCACCTTTTAAATAATGTGACAGGTAGGAAGGTATTCATCCATTCAACGAGCAATTGTTGAACGATTACCTCTTTGTTTCCAACAACGGGAAACAGCAGTGAATAAGACACAGTCCATGCGTTTATGGGGCTTATAATCGAATGTATTGGGTTGGGGGCTTGGGGGGAAGAGAGGAAACAAAGAACACATAGATATTGGTTGGTGATAAATGCTGGGGGCGGAAAATAAAGAAGAGGAAAGGAAATAAAGACAGGATGTGGTTGTGATTTTATATAGTTGGTCAGAGACATCCAACTGATAAAGCATTTCAGCAACACTGTGAAAGTCAGCGTGAGGATGAACTTTGTGTGTCCACTTGACTGGACCATGGAGTGCCTAGATATTTGGGCAAACGTTATTCTGGGTGTTTCTAGGAGGGTGTTTGTGTGAGATTAACGTTCGACTTGATAGACTGAGTTAAGGAGATCGCCCTCCCTAACGTGGGTGGGCCTCATCCAGTCAGTGGAAAGCTTGAGTAAAACAAAAAGGCGGACCTTCCTGTGAGTATAAGGAAAGTCCTCGTGACCCCCGTTCCTGCTGCCGTAGGGGTTTTTCCTGTCTTTGGACTGAAAGCGAAACATTGGTTCTTCCCGGGTCTTGATTTGGGAATTTGTATATATTCCGTTTGCATCCTATTGGTTCCGTTTCTCCGGAGCGTCTGAGTAACGTAGACGGTGAGCAGGTGAGACATTTGGATCCGGACAAGTAGAGGCCTTTGGGGAGGGGGAGGGGAGAACGCTGAGGCCCTGTTAGTGGGGTGGCAAAGAGGGGACGCCAGGTGGTGGACCAGGCAGCAGAGGCGGCTTACCCAGTGAAGCAGCAGGAGTTAAATTTAGAGAAATAGGGAGGGCAGACTTGTCAAATCTTTTGTTGTAAGTGAGGAGGCCAGACTTTATGCAGAGTCTAGTGAGAAAGCATTAGATTGTGAGTGAAAGATGATCTATTCTAAGCATTAAGAAGAGTAATTTAATAATAAAATAGTAAAAGTATCAGAGGTACAACTCACAACTAAAATGTTATTGACATAGCATTTCATTATTTTCATGTAGCTATAGCTACCTACTATTAAATGCATTTGAAATTTTGATATTCTGCCAATAACGGTTGCTCTTCTAAAAGCTGAGGTACACTTGACAAAAAGTATGCCAGGCAGATCTTGACAACGGTTTACCCTGGAGGTTCAGGTGGGTTATGTGTAACCCCTGGCATCCTTTTATTTATTTTAATTGCCACTGAGACATTCAGGACATTTCCGCCAATGACTATATTAATGACCATCATAGTGACGGTTACCTGGAAGCAATACACATGCCCATGGAAACATATTACTTTATAAAAAGTTCATCTTTAAGTGTCTTCCGGACACGATGGAACATTTAGGGTCTTGGTATGTCTCAAGACCATAGCAGGAGTATAGTAAATGGACTTAGAAAATGCAAAATTGCTACATTTCAGATGGTTGCCATAAGTCATCTGTTACATGCTGACTGCACCCATAAAATACCTCAATTTTGTATATTTCCTGAGGGAATGCCTCTCTTCCACATACAAATAAGGAAAGTTGTAACAGATGATCAGGCCAGGTGGTAAATGTGAGAAGGGTGGGGACTCTTTATCATACAGATGTTTTCTCAGCTTGCCTACTTAGAGGGCGGGGCCAACAGAATTTTTGTCTGTTATGACAGACAAAACCTATCTATTATGTTTCTAGATCTCGTTTGCTTTCTTTGTCAATGCCAATTTGGACCTAAAATATTCAGTTGGTTTGTTTTTCTAAGCCCATAAAATTGCACAAGCTATCTGTGTTATGCAGCCAGTGGGGTGGTTGGACTGATTTGGATATTTTGATGTGAAATATTTTGATTTAGGCACAAAGTCAGTTGACCCCCATGCTATGAAGAATATGAGAAACATTATTAAAAACAACAAAAACCCCAGAAAGATTATATTCACGTCAACTTACTCCTTGGCTATTTCAAATTGCAATTAGAGGAAAAAGTTTAGATTATTTTCTTCATTTCCATCACCACACATATAAAAAAAAGATGTCTGATATATCCCTCTATTCAACTGCAGAACTATGTATTTGCCTTGTATTTAATTTCACATTGATTGGAAATAATGTTAGAATTTTATAATTTTAATTAATTCTAATTTATTTCCTACAAAGGAAAGTAATTACCACATAGTAAATTCATATTGTAACATGCATTTTGCTGCTATGATAAAACCCCCATGGATATAGTTGGAACACTACCTGATACTGAAAATGTTGTGAGACAGTGGAACACAGCTATTTTCTGTTTTCTTTAAAAGCCTCTGTTGAGGAAGCCAGTTGCAGGGGGGCTCGGGTTTGAAGAAGGAGGTAAGAATTCTTGGAAAGAGCATTTTTGGCTTTGTGGAGAGTGATATTCTTACACAGGACTTAAATCTCAAGTCTGCAATAGGTGATATGTGACTTACGACCCTTGAGGGAAATGATCTGTCACTGAATGTCAAGTGCACCTCTTCAAAGGGACTAAGAGGTGAAGAGGAGCAATATTATATCTGCCATCTTTGTTCAGAAGGACCCTAAACGAGCAGTTGTTCTGAAGCGGAGTGGTAGATTTAGGAGTGGTTTTGCCACTTACCTGGAGTCTTGCTGAAATGTGCCACGTGGTCATGTGTTTTTTCCCTGGGAAGGGAATCACGAGGAAGCTTTTAGTTTGTGCCTCTATTGCAGGGATGATTCTTTTTAGGAAGCTCAAATTTGTCGGTGCTGGTATGGTTGCTTCTGTCTTCATGGAAGGTGTCATGGTGGCACATGTCTGGAGAAAGCCCAACAATTTGGCTTTCGTTGCACCTTACATTTTTCTCAAAGATAACTTATCATTTTTTATATCTTAGGGGAAGATCAAGATTAAAGGAACAGTGGACTCTGTTTTCTTCTATTAATCCACATTAGTAGTTATACATGTGTTGATATGTCAATAACCACACAGTATAATTTGCTTTACCTGTTTGTTTCACTTAAACAGTGTACAAGAATCTATAATTGTATGAAGAGTATTAAGATACATAAGTTCATCTTGATAACTTCATTTAGCCTTGTGTTTATTGATGAAATAAATAGATGTTAAAATTGTATATTTTTAGTTAAGAAGGCATGCAGTTCTTGCTGCTAAAAACTATATCTCTTCTACTATCAGCTTGTAATTACCAGGAATGCTACCAATAGAGGTACATCCCTTGCAATATTCAATATTTTTTTCAAGTGGTCTTTTAAGATGTAATTACAGCAGTAATGAAACCAGCATGCTTCCTTTAAGGGGGCAGTGGTAGAGACCATTCAAAGATGCTGATTACTGATTTTGTGGTAGATGAAAGATGTCAATGATAGTTCATAATTTTGCCTTTATTCCTCATTGCACTTGGAATCAAGCTATCTATATGTATATCTATATCTGTATGTATGTGTGTGTATGTATATGAAATGTTCTTTCCCCCATTTCAAAATCCTAATCCCATTGTGATGGTGTTAGGGCTTGGGACCTTTGGGATGTAATTAGGCCATGAGAGTGGTGCTCTCATGAATGGGATTAGTGCCCTTAATAGAAGAGACCAGAGAGCTAACCAGCTCTTTTTCTGCCGCATGGGAACACAGCACAAAGGCCACCTGCCCTAAACCAGGAAGAGGACCTTCCTCGAGAACCCAACCAAGCTGGCACTCTAATCTTGGACTTCCAGCTTCCAGAATGGTAAGAAATAAATGGTTGTTGTTTAAGCCTCCCAGTCTATCCTAATTTGCTGTAGCAGCCAAAACTAAGACAACATACACATTAGTGGCACCTGGATTTATAACCTACTTTAGTTAACGTATCCGTTTTCAGAGTTTCTCTTCTAATCATTAATAGTTTGGCAATGAGCCCTAGTACTTTTACTTTTAAAAGAGAACAGGTTATTTGAGAAATATACATGGGAAGTTAGGAGGAATATAGCTCCCTATAAAAAGACAAATATGTTGTTCGGTAAGGGGACCTGTACTAGGGAGATTGATAATCAGCCTGTGGTTAAAAGAAGCAACATGAATAAGTGGAATTTTTTTTTTTTGACTGCCTTGGAGACTAAGGCAAAATGAGCATGCACCAAGGGTAGAGAGGAGAATAAAGTCCTCCTCTTATTTTTTTTTTAATTTGCACTAAACATTTGTTTAAATAAAGAAGCAACTTAAAGAAAAGCAGAACCAAAATTAGTAAGGTTATCCCTTTAAAGTAAATGCTCAGCCAAAGGAAAGAACAAAGTATAAACAGCGGGCATAGATTTCCTATAATCCTGGGCCAAGTGTTGGGGCTAGAAATTATTCGAGTAGCCATACAACAAAGTAGCATGAAGCCCACATGTGATTACAAAGGAACATTTCTCCAGGCCCTGGCAACTTGCGCCTAATTTCTACTGAGACCCAAATGACTGATGAAAGATGATTGCTGGAGGGTATTATATGTTTATCTTTAAAGACTGACATATTGTGCAGTGATGCAAGATCTTCAAAAGCTGCTGTGTAGGTAATCAGGCCAGACCTTATTTTGCTATCCAAACTACCTGGAGCTAGGTGTGTAGACCTGGTTTATCTGCTCACCGAGTAGATTGGCCCTGTAGGGCACCCATCTGATTATGGCTCATGTAACCGTTGCTTCCAAGCAATTGTGACATTTGACAAGCCGTTTGACTGTAATCTGACTTTATGAGTTCCTTAATGTTTTTCTTGCTCCTTAAGCAACTGGAAACTTACCTGTGTTTTTTCAACCTATGTTCAAGCTGTTCTTTTACTCCCTATTTCCCTCTTTATTTCAATCTCTTTTTCCTTCTCCCTTCTCCCTCTCACTCCCTCTTCCTTCCTTCCTCCCTCTTCCCTCCCTCCCTCCCTTCCTCCTCCCTCCCTTCCTCCCTCCCTTCCTCCCTTCTTCCTTCCTTCCTTCCTTCCTTCCTTCCTTCCTTCTTTCCTTCTTTCCTTCTTTCCTTCCTTCCTTCCTCCCCTTTTCTTTTGAGAGAGGAGAAGAAACTAAAACTGAAGATTCTCTTTCAAGGGTAGAGATGATTAATGTTGCACTCTACAAATTTAGCACAAGAGCACTCACCAAATAAGATTGATTAGCTTTAATACTGTAACAATTCATCAGGAAAACAGAATATTTTGTTTCCCTTGGCCTGGAAATCCTTTGCTTAATTTTCTATTATTTCAGTTTAATAACAAATCTTGATCATGAGCAACATTTTGCTGTCCCCACCCTCTTTATATTATTAGGCTGCGTGTTGAAGAAGATAGTCATACCTTACAATCAATTTTATGAATATTTTATAATAGATAATCACACGTATCCATGAAATAAGCTTATTTTGTTATTCTTACAAGGGAGAACAGGTTATGATAAATTCTTAAAAATATTTAAATTGAGCGGAATTATAGGGGATTTATTTTCAGAGCTATGTAAATGCTAAAAATGGGAATGAATCATATGTATTCATAAACATTAGCAGTGTTTATAATATTGGCTAGTAAGGACTGTATCAGAGTCTTGATTATGTTCATAAAGATATCAGAGAAAAAGAAAATAGCCTTGCATTTGAGTTTTATGCTTATGCTGATCAGAATTCTCAATCATCAGTGGGTTATGGAGTAATTTTACATTTTCCCTTTCATTTGGGCTCTTATTTATATTTATAAGTATAGAGTTCCTTTTTCTGTTTTCCTGTCAAAATAACTTACAGTCTATTGTAATGTAGCAAATGGAACTAACTTGGAGGCAAGACAGTTTTTCTAATAAGGTATTAAGCAACACAACATAACACATTCTGCAAACTCTCCCAACTGTCAAGACCCTTGTAATACATCACAATGAGAAATACACAGCAATTGTGTTATTAATTATAAAGAATAAAATTGCAATTGCTGATACATAAAATACTTTTACATCTTCAGGAATAATGTCTCAGGAGGAAATGATAGTAAATTTCAATTAGAAAATAAATCTCACTATAAGTTCTGTTATTCTAAAATGAAAATATATACCGCACAACTGCTACTTTGTTGAGTGCGGCCGTGCGTTTGAAGGTTTACCTGGTTACCAGGGAAGTGACTGGTTTCGGCAGGCTGCTGCTGTGAATAAGTCGGGGTGTGGTATTCACAGGGCAGATTCCTCAGCCCCAGGGCAAAGTTTGGAAAAAAAATTTCTTGATCATCTATCAAACTCAATGTGATAGTTTCACTAAACTTTGTGCTGAAAGTCACTGTGACTTTGAAATATGCCACAGGGGTTAGTGTTTCTCAAGCTCTTGTCTCTGTCTACGTTGAACACTGTTCAGAAAGCTCATATGCAAATACGTTAGTGTGCTTGGAGTGTTAGGACCAAATACGATAGACTGTGTCAACAACAGAAATTTCTTTTCCCACACTTCTCACAGTCCCAGAGAATGGATAGCCCAAGATCAAGGTTCTCTTCCTGG